>JAXQQM020068450.1:0-74664 GCA_034641835.2 Pinus albicaulis | reverse complement strand
GGATGGCCTCTATCCATTTAGTGAAATAGTCAGTGGCTGTGAGTATCCATCTATGTTGGGCAGATGAAGCAGGGTGGATTTCCCCTATGAAGTCTAGGCCCCACTATTGAAAAGGAGCTTCAACAGTGACTGGTTGTAAAGGTCGAGGAATGATTTTTCTTTTGCCTTCCAAGATTTGACATTTGTGGCAGGCAACTATCTTTTTTTGGAAATCTTGGAAGAGGGTGGGCCAGTAATAGCCAGCTCTATGGATTTTATTGGTAGTGGTTTTCCAGTATAGATGGCCTCCACATTCACCTTCATGAAACTCATGCTTGATCCTATCTGCATCAACTTCAAGAAAACATTTAAGCAATAAACCATAGGAATTTTTCCAATATAAAAATTCATTTAAAATGCAAAAATTTCTAGCTTTCAACTTTAAAAACCTTGCCTTTGTCTTAGATAAATTAGGAGGAGCATTAAGATTTATAAGCACATACAAGATATCAACATACCAAGGTGAGTTTTGGAAATGATCTTCAACAATGGGATCTGGTAACCCTTCATGTTCGTCCCAAGCATCTACCATATTTATGTAAAGGGCTTGTAAGTTAGATTCAGCCAACAATTGTGCTAAGCCTTAACCCTTGATGAGTTTAGTGGGTTTGATTTCCAAATCATATTATAGTATCACACCAATCCACTTGCCTCTTTTACCATCTGGATCTTGTGACAAAAATTCTTTTACTACTATGTTAGGCACAAAGGCAATAATATGAGAATGTAAAATATAAACTCTGAAATCTTTCAAGGCATTTACCAAGGCATAGGCCTGTTTCTCCATGATATTGTATTTCAAAGGTGCATCTTTTAAAGCCTTACTGAAAAATGCAATTGGCTGCTTTTGTCCTTCTGGATTTTTCTGTAACAAGACAGCAGCCACAGTATGTTCTGATGCAAATGAGAAAATGAGGAAATCCTTAGTAAAATCAGGGCTGATGAGAACTGGTGCTCGGGTGAGTGCATGTTTTACCAGTTCAAAGGACTTTTTGGCTTCTAGAGTCCACTTAACTCCCACCTCCTTTTTAAGCATATTAGTCATTCTCCTAAGGAGTTCTGCAAGGTTAGGTATGAATCTTCTCAAGAAATTAATCTTCCCAATGAAAGATTGCAATTCCTTGATGTTTCTAGGGTGACTAATTTGCAATATACCCTCAACCCTTTTTGGGTCTATTTTAATCCCCTTTTCAGATATGATATGACCAATAAGTTTACCTTCTTGGAGACCAAATAATGTATTTTTGGGATTTAAAGATAGCCCAAACCTTCTGCATTTCTCAAAGACCTTTCTCAAAATTTTCAGGTGTTCCTCATCAGTTATGGAATAAACTGTAATGTCATCAAGGTAAATTACAATAAAGTACCCTATTTCTTCTGAGAATGCTATGTCCATGGCTCTTTGAAAGGTGGCACCAGCATTCATTAATACAAAAGGAATTTTCACATACATGAAAGTGCCCCAAGGAGTCGTGAAGGCTATTTTGAGCTGATCTTCTAGGAGTACCAATACCTGGTTATACCCTGAAAAGCCATCTAGCAGCGAAATCCTTTTAGAACCAACTACCCTTTGTAGGATGTGTTCCATTTTGGGCAGGGGGTAATTGTCTTTTAATGAGGTTGTGTTTAAGTTTCTGAAGTTGATACACAACCTGATTTCTCTTATCTTTTTCCTTACAACCACCAGGTTAGATACCCAATCTGAAAACCTCACAGCGACTATGATTCCAACCTCATACATTTTCTTAATTTCTTTTTCTACCAGAGGTAAATGTACAAGGTTTATTCTGCACAGCTTCTGCTTGAAAGGTTTCTTGTTTTCTTTCAATGGAATCTTATGCTGGATGATCTCTGTGTCATAGACCTTCAAATATTCATAGCTCCATGAAAAAACATCAACAAAATCTTTAAATAATTCAATGTATTATAGTTTGATATGTGCTGGTAATGTTTTAGATAATTTGATAATCTTAGGCTGGTCCTTGCTGCCTATATTGCATTCTTCAACATCAAATTTAGTGGGTTCTATAGTGGGCTTCTTTGCCACATCATTGAAATCAAAGAGGTCTTCTAGAGGGGCTAGTCCTCGAGGTATACCTTTGTCTTTGGACTGCAGTACCTTTATGTCTTCTTTATCTACATTCATGTATTCTTCTATTTGATTTTCAAATTCTCCAGTCAGCATGTTTATTTCTGCAATAGGGAACGGTTCTTCTTCATCAAAGGGATTTTCATCCTAACAGTCTTCATCGGACTTGGAGTTTGAATTTGGAAATTCAAACTCATTCCTGGAAAGCAGGAAATCCTCTATCTGTTTATCACCCTCAAAGACCTGCCAATATTTTTCATTATTTGGTACTCCTGGTTTGTATTTTGTCTGAATAGTGAACTGTTTGTCCTTATGTGATCTCTGATATGATCTAGCAGCACAAGCCAAACCATTTGCAAGTATGTTTTGACTTCTAGGGATAAACACAAGCTCATATTCCATAAATGGTTTCAGAAGATCCATGGCATCATTTCTGTATGCCCTTAATCTAGGATGCTTGGCAGTGTACTCTCCATTTATTTGTTTGATGACCAGTTCTGAGTCTCCATGAACAACTATCCTCTCGGCTCCTAGCTTTTTCAATATATGTAGTCCTAAGAGGAGAGCTTCATATTCTGCTATGTTTTTGGTGCATTTGAAGTTTAAATTGAAAGCATGTCTTTCAGCATAACAGTTTTCAGTGTTGTGCAACCATACTCCTGCTCCTGCACTATTTTTGGTGCAAGACCCATCAAAACTCATGCTCCATAAGGGGCCGTTTGTAGTTTTGTTATCAGTTTTATCTTTAAAATCATGTCCATCATTACGTTGTTTCCTGAGGTCAGCACTATGTTGGGTTACGTTTTGTTCCTCAGGATTTTCACAGAGTTTAGATTGATGGGTAATCTGTTGTACACAGTCTTGGCTCTGTTCACTCTGGTTTTCTGATTCAACAAACTGTTCAAGTATTTCTCCCTTGTTTTCCTCTATTTCTAGAGTTGTCGTTATGTTCAGATTTTTGACCCCTACTTCGCTGGTTAAATTTTTATCCTCTAGTTCTTGCTCATTAGTGCATCCATCATTGTAAAGGATAAAAGAGTCTAGGTCTATATGGACAGAATAAAGAGGAGCATTCTCTAGTTTCTTTGGGCTGCTCACCATGAATTTCATGTGTGATTCCCTGTAGAGTCTTCTAAGTTGACTAAAAACAGGGATAGTGGCATATGTCATATCCATTTGCATTGTACCCTGCAGCTTAGCACCCCAGGATCTTGATAGCAACATGCCATATTTGGGGGGTACATCAGCCATTACAACATCCATCACGATACACTTGGCTGGGATTTGGGTCAAATTTACACAGAGATCTTTGATCAGACCCAAAAATTTCACTCTGCTAGAGTCAAAAGAATATAAATCCTTATATGTCCTGGTTATCTCTAGGCCTAATCTCTCCATGATCACCTTTTGCACGAGGTTATGTGAAGCCCCTGAGTCATGCATAGAATTATGTAGGATTTTGTCATGGATATTTAAACTGACATAGAAAGGAGGAACTACTCCCTCCTGGAATTTCCCTTCAATTTTTGGGCCAAACAAGAGAGCTGGTTGATCATAATTTAAGTTGACAGAGTCACTATTTTCTCCTAAGTTTAAAGCTTTCAATATTTGAAATTTATATACATCCTAGGTGACCAACTTAGTGAGAGGGACATAAATTTTGATTTTGGAAATTTCACTTTCCAGATTGAAAGGAAATTGGTTCTTTGAAAGTTTTAATTTTGTTTTGTTGGTCACTGTTTTATTGGCAAAATTAACTTGCTTATTTTCACTATGTACATCGCCTGAAACTTTTTTTTCAGGGGTACTAGTTGTGATACTAGTGCTACTATTTTCTTGACTTGGTTTGTCAATGGCTTGGATTTCATTGCCCTTTCTTTTGCCAAAACTTTTAGCTGTTGTTTTGTTGTTTTCAACAGTCCCTTTAGGAGTCTTTTCAGGCCTTTTCTTAATAGAAAGTTTAGAGGTTTTGTGTTTGGGAGTTTCTGGGTTCTTTTTGCTTCTCAGATCATATTTTTCTCAAACCTGCATGATGGAATTCTCAAATCCTAACCTATAGTCTTCAGATTCTAACCCTTCCTCATCATAATGCGTATATGAGGTCTGGTTGTCTTCTGTGACAAAGGTGAGGTCTTAATTATTAACTCCCAACATGTTTATTATAGTTCCCTCTGACTCTTCTATCATTCCCTCCTCTTCACCAACATAATTTTCTTGAAATGGAGGTCTAACTTGTTGATCATAATCTCTTTGTTTCATCTGAGGATGGTTTCTCCTAAAATTCTGGTTCTGACTTTGAGTCTGGTTCCTGTTTTGGGCACTTGTTTGGACAACTAACCTCTCCATCATTTTTTCTAACCTATCCATGTTCTTGGATAGATGGTCTAATTTTGAGTCAAAGGTAGAAGGTGTAGCATCCTCTTTATATGTCACTCTCTTTTCAGCCCTCATCCTGGCTCTTTTTTCAATCAGATTAGCTTCCACACTAAGAGCTCCCTTCTGCATGTCTTCTAAAGTAAAAGGATCTCTTTCCCTAAGCTGATACGCCATCTCAGGATCAAATCCTTCAGGAAACTTGGCCAAGGCTGATCCTTGTGGAGGTTTCAAGTCTAGGGGTAGTGCATTATACACACTATTGAATTGGGTGCAATAATTCTGGACACTCTCCCCAGGGCTTCTCTTTAGGTTGTTGTAATATGAAAGTATTTGGAGTGGATTCTTCCTAATTTCCCATTTGTTTGTAAATTTTTGATGTAAATAAGGGAGATAATTAATACTATGAGGAGCTAGACACTTAAACCATTTCTTGGCCTCTCCTCCTAAGCTTTGGGAAAAGATTCTCATATTAATGGTCTCATCTTCTATTTCCATATAATCGAAGGCATCATTCATCTTGTCTACATGTTGTTGGGCAGTAGTGGATTCATTTCCAGTGAAATGGGGAATTTTCGACTGATATTCATTGGGTAAAGGAACCAGAGGATGTGGTAACATTAGGGGAGCATACCATGCTGCCATGATAGTGTTTTGTGGGAGTAAAGGAATAGCTTGAGAAATAGGTATATGGATGGAAAAACTACTTGGACCAACAACAGACTGCCGAGAATATTTAGGGTGAGAGAGACCCAAGTTATGAATGAGATGGATATCAGGAGGTGTTGATGGAGGTCTTTCTCTGTCACTAATATGTTGACCGCTATGTGGTGGGGAACTTGGGGGCTCAAATTCTGCCTGATCTATACCACTAAATGACTCAGTTCTTGGTAAATTAATTGGTAAATCTAAGCCAACTTGAGTATCTGATAGAGCTGCAAGGTTTTCAGGTGCTGAGTTAGCTCTATGAATGGGTCTGGTAATAGTTGGATCCCTAGATGTGAGGGACTTCCAAAGAATTCTTTCTGGATTATCAACTATTTCGAGAGGATTTGGATTAGGATAAGCTCTAGTATGGATTCTTTTTGAAGCCAGTATGTTAATTTTTCGGACTCAAAAAGAAGTTAGCCAGATGTAAAAAAATTTTAAGAGGCAAACTAGTCTTAAACAAAGAAGCTTAATTCTCAGAGTTTCCTAATCATGGGTCTGAACAATGTTCTTATGGTAGTGTGGGCTGCCCCAGTGGAGTCTTTGTGAAACCAGGAATAATCAGCAGGCCTACTAATCACTAGTGGAATATTTTTGATCTTTTAGGAGTTGTGGAGTCACCAGGTGGATGATTTCTAATGTTCAAGATGATTTACTACCCACCACAGTGATTAACTACATGTATAAGGCTTGTGGGTTTTCTGAGTCTTTAAGGATGTCTAAAATAACAGTCTACTCAGATTTATCCCCAGCGGAGTCGCCATTATGTTGTGGTCCCAGTGATTTGGTCTACTGGCATACCAAATGACCAGGCAACATCAGAACCGCTTCGGGATCTCATGATCTAGCCCTCCTAGATCCAGAGAGGGATCTCTCTATAAAGGTAAAGAATAATGTATCTTTAAATTTCAGTTTAAGGTATTAGGCTAGTTATTTAGCACAAAGGGTTTTTGTTTTGTTTGTTTGGTTGGGAACATTGACAGAAGGGTTCAGTGTAAGGTAGAGGAGTGGGTAGTTGTTACACTAAAAAATTTCACCTTGAAATTCTTATGATTGTATGAGCTCATTGACACTCATACTTACCTCCTCTACAAGTCTTAAAACCTTTGTTCCTCATTCCATGCCCTAAAAATGGAGGAAAAACCCTTAAAACTCAAAAAAGCCTTGAGTACGCAGTTAATATGAGACTTACCTGCGTTCCTGGCTAGGGTACGCAGGTAATGTGAAGAGGAACTGCATTCTAGAACGCATTTTTCCAGTGTTATGCCTGCGGAACCCTTGTAAGATCAAAAAAGCGCGAAATTAAACTGAAAAAGTTGATTTTTGGTCAATTCTGGAAGGTTCTAGATGAGATTTTTTGGGGATGAGTACACTTTAGTAAGGTGCATGTATCCCACACCTTAAGGAACTAATCCCTTGATGTGAGGAGCCTATCCCTTTGAAGGAGGATTCTATCCCTTCAAAGGTGTAACCCTAACCTCCTCATCTGATCTATAAAAGGAGGCATTGGGTAGCCTCAAAGGGTTAAGTTTTGATTGGTTAGGTTAAGAAAACTAATGGAGGATTGAAGAGGTCAAGCTTTGTGTGTGATTGAGTTGAAGTGCTGTTGAGATTTAGACTTCTTTCTGTTGAGCTTTTGAGAGGAAAGATCACATACCTCTTTGTGCTTCTGAAGGAAGAGTGCAAGACTTATCAAAGTAGAGGAGACTCCTGCTTCGGACCCCAGGAAGGCCTTTCGAACATCAAGGCTAAGGTTGTAAGGTTCTTCTGTATATTTTAAGATTAATACAATCAAGTTCTGTTTTTCTCAATAAATTTTCATTCGATTGTTTATTTCAATATGCTGTCGTTTGATCGTTTATTTCATAGATTCCTTGATCACTATGATGGATATGTTTATAATTATTTGTTATACAGGTGCTATTGATATTTTCTTGTTTGTGATTTCAGATCAATGAAAGATGATACTTTCTTGCGACAAAAGAGCTCTTGTTGCGATGAAGGATTATTGATGCGACGGAGGCACTACGATCACAAATAAGCATTTGGATCTAAGGTAAGATCAACACCTTCATAGCATTTATTTGTAAAACGAATATATCTAGAGAAAGACAAAATTAGTTGTTCGTTTGTTGCTAGATTGTCTTCTGACACTAGGGAGATCGGTCTTGTCTGCAAGAACGATTTATCCGGCCAACAAATTGGTGACTCCACTGGGGAAAGAAACTTGTTGTTTTTGGTTCTTTTTTATTTTGATTTGAGGAAAAGTTTTTCCTGGTTTTTGATTGATGAATATCTGCCTGGGTAGCTTAGTTTTTCTCTTTTTTTGAAGATTTTGAAATCTTTTAAGTTTTTCTTGAAATTTTATGGGGACCGCACTTTGTTCTTTTGAACAGTGCGGGTAGTTTCGCACTTTCCTTAAGTAAACAGTGCGGGACCGCACCTGTTACTTCTGGGAGCCTGCGGACCCTGTTAAATTTTTTGAAAAACTTTAGATTTATTTTTTTTCAGTTTATTTTAGATTTAATTTAGGATTCTTAGCATCTACCCAGATCTGTATTTTTCTGTCAAAAATATGTTGTTTCTAAATTTCTTTTAGCAATTCTTCATCTCATCAATCTCCATTAAGTTAATTGGGTGTTTTGAGTCTCTTTTTTGAGAAATTCTTAATTTGATTTCCTTTGGTCATTACTTGGAGGTTTGTCTCAGTATTTTCACAATTTTACATCTTTTTTCTTTTGTTTTTGCAAAAAAATTTCCCCCTCATTCGCTTAAATTGTGTATGAGTGTTAATCGCCTTTGAGTGTTTTTCGATCTTTGGAACTCTTACTCGATTTTCTTGACTTGCACTTGATTGGTTCTTAGATCACATTAGAATCATCTTGTGTTTGATAATTCTCTTGCTTAGATCACATTTGCATAATTATAATTCTCATTTTCAGAATATGAATGAAAAATGTGCATAGATTACATTTGCATACTTTTCAAGTGAATTGTGCATAGATCACAACTGCATAGCTTACATTCTGAAAATCAATCTTAGATTTAGATCATTTTTCTTTGATTTGAATTTAGATGTTTTTATGCTTGTTTTAAAAACACAAAAATAAAAATTGTTTCGAGATTGATTTGCATTAGTTTTTCTTAATGAAATTAGTGCATTAGAGAATTTGTTATATTTTCTCTTAGTGATCAATTTTTTCATTGTTGGAAGTGTATGGAAACTCTCTCCCTACTTTAGTTAGGATTCATCGAATTGAAAAGATTACATTATCATATTCGATTGCATTCATTTTTGGTTCGGGTCATAACACCATTGGTTTCATATCCATTTACCCTTTTGAGTAATAACAGCCTAAATAACACAGCGCTTAATTAAAATTCATCTAGTAATTTTTACATTTATAGGGCTCTTATCACCAACATAGCTTAGGCTAGTATCTTGGAGTAGGGAGTAATTAACTCTCCAAGATAGTAAAAACAAACAAGTAGATAAATCTTGCAGTAGGAAATAAATCCAATTGTAATTGGTACAATCTGGGAAGCTTCTCTTAAGGAAGTCAATCACGAGATCATGTCCGAACCTTTGAGACAATAAATTATGTTTCATTGGGGAAGATAGAAGATTCTGTGCGCATTACAAATGGCAAACCTCAGATTAACCATTGTCGAGGAGCCTGGGGTCACTTGTCGGTAAACCTTAGATTGACCATGTTGAGGAGCCTTCAAGGGGATTGAGATTTGTTACTCTACCCTTGTGCGTGGGATCGGATCGTATACTGTTCCCCCAGTTGTATTTTTTACTGTTGGTAACCTTAGTGTCCATAAACTTAAGATTATTTCCTAAGGTGACGGTGAAGGAAAGATCTCACTGTACCTAGAGCAGACGTCGACTAGACTCCCTTGTACTCTCTAGGGGGTTCTCTTCACTCGAGATGGTTTTGTGAAGAAAATTGTGCCAGTCTGTTTCATTAAGCAGGTTTTCAGGGTAACTGTTCCAACCACCCTTTCTGTATTAAATTCTACGATGTTGGATTTCATCACCAACTAGTGTTTTTCGTATGGGAAGTTACTGTTTGTGTGTGGTTTGACTCCTAGATTTGATAGTGCGTGTTAATTTGTTTATTTTTACTTTTAGAGACCATAGGTGTGAATTGTGAATTTTAATTGTTTAGGTGTGAATTCTGAATTGCTAATTTTAGTTTTAAATTGTTAAAAAAATTCACTGAAGTTGAATATAATGGCAACTGTTCTGGAATTTACCAACCAAGGAACCCCTCTTAAAAATATTCCTAGTACTTTTCCTTGCTTTGGAAATGTTGGTCCTCCTTATATGGCTACATTGTCATTACCTGGATTTACAATAGGTTTACCGATGTGGTTATTTTCAACTTCGTTGGCCCCGAACACTCCAATTTTCCACCTCAACCGGATGCTTCACGGAGTTCACCATCTCAACATCACCAACCTTCTATTGACCCTTTACCTTCTTCCCCTAATATTTCTTCCTCCATTTCTTCCTCTTCGCTTGGTAAAAGCCTTGACGCTAGTAACCAGGTGGCTAAGAAGAAGAAGAAAGGGAAGAAGAAGAAGAAGAAGAAGCAAGATAAGAAAGAAGTCAACCAACCAACTATGGTTGTAAGTGTTAGTTGTGTTGAGGAAACCTCCAACATGCATCATAAACCAAAATACCCTTGTAGGCTTTGTAAGGGTGACCACTTCCTTATCAATTGTCCCGGTATTCCAAAGGTCTTGGAAGTATGGTCAGAAAATCTCATACACTTTCCGTTGATCCATCAACCAGTGATAGTCAGGTTCCTGGGAAAAAGGGTAAAGTTAGGTTTCCTTGTAAGTTATGCAAAGGGAGTCATCAAACTCACATTTTCCCTCACATGGATGAAGCCTCAAAATTATTGGAAAAACTTACTGTTCCACAGCAAGAATTTCCAACTGGTTATCGTAAACTTTCCCCCAACCTACCGTCAACTGACGGAGTGATTGATCTAATTTCAAGTACAGTCAATCCCACTCTTCCATTGGAGAGTGAAACTCATATCACTTAGGTTGATGATCCATTAGTTGATCAAGTGGTTGATTCGATTTCACATTCGATCGATCCCATTCTCCCTGTAGAGAATGAACTTCATACTGCTCAGTTTCTTCTTGTTACATCAGATTCTTCTATGCCGGGGGGCATTTCACCTGTTTCTACAGAACCCCCTCCAAGTACTGAGGTGTTTTCCTTTGATTGGAATAGATTGACAGAACCTCGTCTTCCTTCCTCCATCCCTTTCCAAATCGTTGTGAATTTTGGTGGTAGGGACATACACCGCACACAGGTAGATGAAGGTGCTTCTGTTAGTATTTTATCCTCAACTGCTTGGAAATCTTTGGGTTCTCCTCATCTTGTGCCTATTACGCAGAATCTGAAAGCTTTTAACAGAACCATTAGTTAACCTTTAGGGATCCTTCCAAAGTTTTCTATTACTTTGGAAGGTAAAATTGTCTGTATTGATCTTATGGTAGTTCGAGGTCCCTTGGATTTCAATTTACTCCTTGGGCGAGACTATGTTTATGCAATGAAAGCTTTCGTATCGACACTCTTTCGCGTGATGTCTTTCCCTCACAATGGGAATATTGTGACTGTAGACCAGCTTTCATTCCCTAGTCTTGTTTCGACTACCAAGAATATGACACCCCTAAATGTTCCTTTTACTGTGTCAACCTCATTAAAAAATGAATCAGTGAGTGGTGAGGAGAGTTCCTTTTATTGTGTCGACCTCGTTAAAAAATGAATCAGTGAGCGGAGAGGAGAGTTCCTTTTACTGTGTCAACCTCGTTAAAAAATGAATCATTTGGTCCAAGGATAGTTCCTTTTACTGTGTCAACCTCGTTAAAAAATGAAACAGGTAGATGAGGACAGTTCTTTTCCTGTGTCAACCTCGTTAAAAAATGAATCAGTTGGTCTGAGGATAGTTCCTTTTACTGTGTCAACCTCATTAAAAAATGAATCAGTGAGTCTAAGGATGGTTCCTTTTACTGTGTCAACCTCGTTAAAAAATGAATCAGTGAGTTTGAGGATAGTTCTTGTTACTAAGTCAACCTCGTAAAAAAATGAATCAGTCAGTCCGAGGATAGTTCCTTTTACTATGTCAACCTCGTTAAAAAATGAATCACTCGATCCGAGGATAGTTCCTTTTACTGTGTCAACCTCATTAAAAAATGAATCAGTGTGTCCGAGGAGAGTTCCTTTTACTGTGTCAACCTCGTTTAAAAATGAATCAGTTCATTGAGAGCATAGTTCCTTTTCTTGTGTCAAGCTTGTTTAAAAAATGATACAAGCTTCCATGAGGAGAGTTCCTTTTACTGTGTCAACCTCATTAAAAAATGAATCAGTGAGTATGAGGATAGTTCTTTTCCTGTGTCAACCTCGTTAAAAAATGAATCAGGTAGGAGAGCACAGTTCTTTTCTTGTGTCAAGCTCGTTAAAAAATGAAACAAGCTTCCATGAGGATAGTTCTTTTCCTGTGTCAACCTCATTAAAAAATGAAACAGTAGATAGATTGTAGAGAGTAGATTTGAGGACAGTTCTTTTACTGTGTCAACCTCGTTAAAAAATGAAACATGTAGGAGAGGAAAGTTCCTTTTACTATGTCAACCTCGTTAAAAAATGAAACACGTTGCCATGAGCATAGTTTCTTTCCCTGTGTCAAGCTCGTTAAAAAATGAAACAAATCCTCCCCTAATTGAGTCGAGTCTTTGACTAGATCTCATAAATGTTAAGTCGTTTATTTAGGTTAGTTATTTCAGTTTTTGCATAATTTTCTTACAGTTTTAGGTCGGGTCTTTCATATTATCTCGTAAATGAACCTTCATTCCATCCAGCTATTAATTACCAGCAGTGTACTTAGTTGAATGAAATGAAGCTGGGGGGGCATGCACTCTAGCAGTTACGCTTAGGGGGCATCAAGCACAGTTTTCTCTCTCTTTCAAGCTTGTGTAAAAATGAAACCACTCTGAAGCATAGTTTTTCTCTGTTTCAAGCTTTTGTAAAAAGGAAACCTATCTTGAGTCAATTTCGGTTATTTTCAAGACTCGTTAAACTCATGAAAATCTCGAGATTATTTTGCTATCTTTCATTCTCGTAAAACACATGAAAATGCCGAGTTCTTTTCGTCTTTTCCTGCTCGTAAATAAAATTGAAAGTCGGCCACAGGAGTAAATTTTTATCCCTTTTTCGAACTCATTAAAACTTACGAAAAAGTGAAAACCATGAGTACATTTTTATCCCTTTTTCGAACTCATTAAAAATTACTGAAAAAGCGAAACATTAGAGTCCTCTTTTAAGCCCTTTTCAGACTCTCTAAACATGAAAAGATTTCCGAGCACTTGATTATTTGAACTCGTTAAAGTAAATGAATAATCGTCCCTTCAGTATAAGTTTACCCCTTTTACGGACTGAAATGGACTATTTACGAAAAAGGTATACGTTGACTAATTACGGTCAATAGAGTTCTCTCCCGCATTATTTTATCCTTTTTCGGGCTCAAGAGACTAAATTTACGAAAAAGTACACCCATGGAGTTTTCTTAAGTTTTTTCTTCTGACTCCCTAAAATTGAAAAACACCGAGTTTCTCCTATACTGGACTCGTTAAAACTTAACAGTAAAGGACCTGTTCAATTTCAAACAGGAACGAACCACTCCTTCTTAGGGTTCGAATCTTAAACTAAGTTGGACTCATTCGAAGGATGAGCTTATAAACAAGAAAATGTTATCCTCCTCAAGCTTGTCAAAAATAAAGAGGTACTTGCCAGAAATGGTGGGGGAAAAGAGAGAAAAACGAACTTGTTTGTCACATTTTGATTATTCGGAAAACCGTTAACCACTCTTGAACACGACACTTTTTGTCCACCTGGGTTGGGAAAATCCTTTTCCTAACAGTTAATCAAACCATATTGAAAGTCTTCAGCCGGTTTCTGGGTATTAGCTTTGGGTCAATTGTCACCAAGCCATCTGCAGTGTCGTTATGTGTTCAAGAGGACAGCTCAAATAAACCATTCATCTGCAAAATATCTGTCATCCATTTTGACCATCCCTGAGTCAGTCCTTGCCAATATATTTCTTCAAAACTTGATCTATGATTTCATGTTGTGGGCTTGCCTATGACGGATCACTTTCTATCGACGACAGCTCATTATCTAGGAAGTTGATCTAGAAATCGTCAGTACCTTGAAATCTGCATGCCTCAATGGCAGGTTTCTCGCCTTCGACGATAGGTTGCATCATTGACCTTCGATCGAATGATTCCGTGACATGTTTGACTTCAACTTATTCATTCACATTTCATGGATTTTACTGAGTACTTTGAGAGCCATTTACATTATTGGTGGTTACTCTCACACTTGTTAACAGTTTACATCATTGACTGGTAATCAAGTGGTTTCTACCATGTTCGACTTTAATACATTTATTCACATGGATAGAATCATACTAGTTCTAGATGCGGAAATCAAGACCCTGGATCTAGTTTCTACCATCCAGGCTGCGAGGAATTTTGTTATTCATTTATACAGTGGAATATTCATAAACAGATGGTTGCGCCCATGCCGTGTCTACACTATTGATGTAATATTAAAATCATTCCTATATCAGAACAGTTTAGATTAGTTTCTAGTTAGTTTTGATCTGAGTATGGGAATGCCTACCTCAGCGATGATATGATTACATATATATATTTTGCATTTAATGTTTTTACAGGTTCCGACTGGGATGTCCACAGGATGATCCTTGAAATGATAAAGTACTTCACTCTTCAAATATGACAGACTTCATCTTCATCTATTCCAGACTTCGCACTTTAGGGGGCAATCTGTTACACTAAAAAATGTCACCTTGACATTCTGATGACTGTATGAGCTCATTGACACTCATACTTACCTCCTTTGCAAGTCTTACAACCTTTGTTCCTCATTCCATGCCCTAAAAATGGAGGAAAAACCCTCAAAACTCAAAAAAGCCTTGGGTACACAGTTAATATGAGACTTACTTGCATTCCTGGCTAGGGTACGTAGGTAATGTGAAGAGGAAATGCGTTCTAGAACACATTTTTCCAGTTTTATGCCTGCGGAACCCCTGTAAGATCAAAAAAGCGTGAAATTAAACTGAAAAAGTTGATTTTTGGTCAATTCTGGAAGGTTCTAGATGAGATTTTTTGGGGATGAGTACGCTTTAGTAAGGTGCATGTATCCCACACCTTAAGGAACTAATCCCTTGATGTGAGGAGCCTATCCCTTTGAAGGAGGATTCTATCCCTTCAAAGGTGGAACCCTAAACTCCTCATCTGATCTATAAAAGGAGGCATTGGGTAGCCTCAAAGGGTTAATTTTTGATTGGTTAGGTTAAGAAAACCAATGGAGGATTGAAGAGGTCAAGATTTATGTGTGATTGAGTTGAAGTGCTGTTGAGATTTAGACTTCTTTATTTTGAGCTTTTGAGAGGAAAGATCAAATACCTCTTTGTGCTTCTGAAGGAAGAGGGCAAGACTTATCAAAGTAGAGGAGACTCCTGCTTCGGACCCCAGGAAGGACTTTCGAACATCAAGGCTAAGGTTGTAAGGTTCTTCTGTATATTTTAAGATTAATACAATCAAGTTCTGTTTTTCTCAATAAATTGTCGTTCGATTGTTTATTTCAATAAGCTGTCGTTTGATCGTTTATTTCATAGATTCCTTGATCACTATGATGGATATGTTTTATAATTACTTTTTATACAGGTGCTATTGATATTTTCTTGTTTGTGATTGCAGATCAACGAAATATGATACTTTCTTGTGACAAAAGAGCTCTTGTTGCGACGAAGGATTATTGATGCGACGGAGGCACTACGACCGCAAATAAGCATTTGGATCTAAGGTAAGATCGACACCTTCATAGCATTTATTTGTAAAACAAATATATCTAGAGAAAGACAAACTTAGTTGTTCGTTTGTTTCTAGATTGTCTTCTGACACTAGGGAGATCGGTCTTGTCTGCAAGAACGATTTATGCGGCCAACAGTAGTGAAGGATTTTCGGCAATGGGGAGATAATTGAAAGAGAATACAAATCCATTGGGAAATGGGGTCATAAAAGGGTTTACTTGCAATTCAAATATCCAAGGCTTTCAAAGGGCTAGTCATCTAAAACCGAGGATCTCTTAAGATGATAGTATGGAATGAAACAATAAGGAAATGAAAGGGAATAACAAGGAAAACCTTCCAAGGTGACCACTTCGGAATAAGTCAAGAGACAGGGCATACCTTATACCTCTATGATAAATACTCCTGATGAGGCTAACTTCAAAGGCAACAATCCAGCAGTCCTCCTGACTACTTTCAGACAGTATAAAATGCTTAAGTTCAAACATAGAGTGAAGCCTAAGATCAGAGAAAGAATTTTAACATTCTCTGCTTTTGACGTTCAACTCACAGGGATCTTAGAAAAGTTAACTATTGGAAAGGGAACTTAGGGGATAGGGCTAATCAATAAATCTCCCTAATTTCCTATTATTTTCAACTGAACTAAACAAGAACTTCTAAGAAACAAACTCTAAATTCATACATCAGTAAGCATGGGAAAACCAACTCTTTAACTAGTTAAATTATATTGAATTTGTTTATGAGATACACTAATAGCAGAACACATAAAGATAAGAATGTGCAGGAAGCATTAAGGTACTTGCAACAGTATATCCTAAGCTAAAATTACTGTTTATTATCAGAGAAAATGAAACATAATGTAAGACAGAGGGAAAAAAATAACAGAGAAGGAACACATCACCAATGACTTAGATCAAGATCTGATGAACATGCTTGTCATATTAGTAGAGAAAAACCAGTCACATACATTCTCGTCCAATAGCTTGATACAATCCAGAAATCATCTCCCAACCTATTTACAACTACTACCCAGAGAACTTTAACTCAGTAAAACAACATACAATCAGTTAATTTCCAACCCTTTACAATGCATTTCCGATGATTTCTTATATGTGAGTGAGTGGTAGTAGTGGTAGATAGGACTTAATTGGTCCATTAAGACAGAGGGAATAAGTATTCGGATGCCCACTCTGCTTAATGGTTTTACATTAACTGTGTGTACCCTTAGATGAATTAGGAGTCTTTGTCAGTTCGACAATAAATCCTAGGGTATGTTCTGCGAAATACTTTCCCGACTATAGTACTCTGTTTATCCTCTGAGACAAGAAAGGTGAAGATTTTTCTTTCAGGTCTTCCATGCTCTGCAACCAATGTACTGATAGTTTAGGAAATTATGTCAAAATAATAACTGTTCTGGGGCTCGATGAAGAATAGAGAATGGGTAGTAGGAATTGGTCCTTTATTCAGTAAAATGAATGTACTGCTGATATATCTTCTGCACTTTAATCACTGTTTTGCATTTAACCTGTGCTTTAAACTTTATTGAGCTTCCTTTATATTCTTTATGGTCTTTGAACTGCATCTTTTTCTCTAACTGTGAATTAGGCCTCAAATACAATGCGCTAATTCCTTTAATCCTCTAACTCTGATTCTCTACAGTGGTGGCCTTGGTGTATGAGGGTTTGGTCGTGTGAACAATGGTCATATTCCACTATTCGAGACATGAAACATATCCCGGCTGGTCCCTTCTGCTTTTAATTATGCCACAGGGTCGCAACCCTGAGCATTCCTATTACCTCTCATGCATGTGGGGTAAACTGGCAAGGACCATCATCAAACCTGCAACACAGCGCAAACATGTTAAGAAATCCTGTGAATTGGGGTTAAAATTATTTTCAAAGGCTTAGCTGGAGGGCGAGGAGTAGTGCGGATGGTGATTGCAGTGGAAAAACCAGAAGAAAACCCTGGCAGAGCAACTAACCAGGTCCAATGGAGATCGGGGTGCGATGAGGGATGTGGTCCGTTAGATTAGGACGATCTACGGTGGAAATCTCTCGATGAGTGTTTCAAGAGAGAGATGGAGAGCAGATGAATGAGATCACGATATAATATGGACCATTTGATTTTAGATATCGACAGTTGGGATTAAAACCGAAAGCGACGTTGCAGAGGGCAGCGGTATGGCAGGAAACCAAGGATGATTTTCGCATAACAAAATGGGGGGAGGCGGTTTGGGTCGGATGGAGTGCAATTCCACACACTGGTCGGCACGCGGATTTTCAATACCACCCATTTCACAAAATTTTGAAACGTTAAACCTCTGGCGCTAGGATTTTGTGATATAGGGTATAAGCCATCGGATCATGGGGTGTTGATCGGATGGTGTGGGTCACACGTGATAGGCACAGAGATGCAGGGGTAGAAGACATGGTGGGCCATGTGGTGACATGTGACATTTGTCGCGTAGTGGGTGAAGGTCGAGGGACTAGGTGATGCGATGGTCGTAGATATTTTCAGATTAGCGATCAAGATTACATCGCATGATCGGGTGGTCGAGGAAAAGGAAAAGAACAAAGGGAACCAAATTTTTGCGATTGAGATGGCGGGGGATAATTATAAGGCAAAAACATGGTTTTATGGAAAGTGGAAGGACTGAAGGTGGAAGAAATGACGCTTATCGCATTGGAAGATTAGAAGAGTAGAGGGAAGGTGGGGAAAAGGAAACTTCGATTGCAATGAGCGATGAGGGCTTAACGCCTAGTCGCGGGGGTGAGGTTATGTGAAGAAAGGGATAAAGCTATAGGCCCTCAGGGGCTAATAACCCAAATGTTAAATGACTACTTTAAGGCTTTTTGAAGGGATTTTTGAGGCTTTTTTGGCTTTTGGTAGAGAGAAAGGAAAAGTTTTTTTAAACCTGTAAATGAATCTTTAAAGGTTTAAAGGGGATTTAAGGCTTTTAGAGGCTAAATGGAGGGTTAAAATATGAAAAGAAGGCTTTATGAAAATGGGGGGGAAATAAGTGAAAATAGGCAATTTCAGAGGCCTCTGGAACAAATTTCTTTGGTGAATCAGCATGGTTTTAAGATGGAAACAACAGTGAAGATGAACCTCCAGGATAGGAAAACCATAAGACTTCAAGGATGATAGATTTTCAAAGGAATTTATCACTTGAAGGCTTGATGAAAAATTTAGCCACTTGTTTGCTTTGAAAAATTATTATAGGTGGCTAACACTTCATATGACCAGGAAAAAATGTCATGGAATTCTTGAAATAGGGCTTTATATGTTTGAATTTCATCTAGCATACAGGAAGCACCTATATGAACGTTTTCAACAATTCCTAGTTTCATTGAGATGTCAATAGGAACTGTCATAGAAATGTTTGCTAAGTTCAATTCAGAATTGGAATTCGTGAAAGGATTCTGGGGTTCGTTGACATAATCAGCGATAAAAATGGACGAAAAATCAGTTTTGAAATGATCGAGATCAGGTAAGAATGAAGATCAATGATGCAGATCTTCCCAGGGTAATTCTTCTATAGACAAAAATTCACGAATATTCTCATCAGTATTGAATACTTGTTGAACAGGATCGGGAATTGATGGCGACGCTGAGCTTGATATCGAAAGTGATTCCTCATTGATCACATTCACTAGATCAGGTTTAGTTGAAGGATTATCAGAAAATGACTGTACTGCCTGATATGCTAATTCAAAAGGACTCAAAGGCATTGCGCCATCGAAAGAATCTAGTTCTGAGTCTGAAGGTACTATCCAAGGATCATCAAAGGAAATATTACTTGATGTAATCATATTGATATTAGCAATAGGAGGTGGTACATTGGGAGCAGGCAAGGAAAAATTTCCTAGTAAAGTAGAATCTTTAATTAAAAATAATGCAACATCTTTATAAGGGATAGTCAATTTTCTAACGTGTTGGATGCTATCAGTAATGGTCGGGTTGGATGTATAATATGAGAGCTGATCTATTTTAACGATATTTTCTTTTTGAGGAAACATGATGAGACAAAAGAACGATGATACAACAACAATCATGGCCTAAGACCAAATGTGACCTAGGAGAAGTTTGTAATCCAGAGGGGCATCAACCACTTCCATATTTAGATTAACGGTTTTTCCTTCAACCTCTATAGGTAGATCCTGTAAAATACCATATGGATGGAATCCTCTTCCATCAAAAGCTTTGAGGATAGTCGGAGATTGGTTAAGTGTCAGAGAACCAAGTGATTTCCAACATTTTAATGACATGATACACGTAGAAGCCCCTTCATCAATAACAGTACGAAAGAAACATTTGTTTTTGACTAAAAATGGAATTTTAAAATCCATTTGATGTGGTAGGTGTCGTGTAAAATTTTCCAAATCGAAGATCATTAAGTTCGAATCCTAAAGATCTACGGCTCCTATGGTTGAAAATAGTAATTTTCTTTGGGCTGGACATGATTGCAGCACTTCCAAAGCCGACATTGCTGAAGGGGAAATCACCAAGTCTTCAACAATATTTTAGTTATGAGTAGCTCTCGCATGTGGATTGAAAGCTGATTTATGAGGTACACCTTTAGCAGGCGGTTTGATTACTAAGTCAGGATTTGGTTTCTCAATTTGGAGTGGATCAGAAACTGAGGGAGATGTAGTTGATTCTGAATTATAATTTTCTACTTCTTTACCACCAATAAGATTTTTACTACCATAATATTGTGATCGTGTCGCAACCATCAAGATATCTTCTAGCATATTCGAGGAAGATCCAATCATGCTACTATATTAAATAGGAAAGGGATCCTTCAATACAATAGGTATGGGCGAACCCTTAATGAATTTTGATATCTCAGCTCTATGCGAGCACTCTTTAGTAAAATGATCCTCATCACAGATCACACAAGGATAACGAGGTTTTTGTTTATCGTCAGTTGGTTCAGTTTTATCATTTTTATCTTTTGAAGATTTTTTGTTTTTATTCTTACCACCAATTTTAGGTTTGGTTGTAGATGATTCTACAACATGAATATCGGCAGAAGTTTCAATGGTAGAATCTCCTTTTGGTGAATCGGGTAAAGTTATAATAGGAGAAGTCATCTTGGAATATGTCTTCTTACTCTTGCTAGTGTTAACAGAACCAATTACACCATCAGTAGCATGAGATCTTGAAGGAGTTGTAGTTAACCAATCAGGTCTTGGTAAATCGAAGATTTTGTCATACAGAGTACGTGACTGTGTATATACAAGTTCAAGGTACTAAGCTTGAGCAATGACTTGCTCTTCTGTAACAACGCCTCCTTTGGCCACATCTTCAGTAATTTTCGGCAATAATGATTTGATAAACCATTCCGCCAAAATTTGATCCGGAATAAATACTTTCACTAAACATCTCCTACATCTCTGTTCATGAATGTGATCAGATATGTATGTAGACGTAGATTGTTTTAATGAGGTCAAAAATTCCATACCATTTTCATATTTGACAGGTAACTAAAAATGGGTTAAGAAAGAAGTAGCTAGTGCATTAAAATTATTAAATGAGCCTCGTGGTAACTCAATGTACCATTTGGAAGCTAGACCTATGAGAGTTCTCCGAAAAATACGTAATCGAATCGAATAGTCGATTAGTGAATTGGATGCACACCAGAGGTGATAAGTCATAACATGATTAGATGGATATTCTCCTGACTTACCTTTAAACTTTGGAATATCACTGGGAAAATTATTAAGCATCGGCAGCTAATACGGAAGATAAAAAATGGGATCATTCGTAAGGCGCGATAGATCAGGTAAATCTAAAGTTGCTATGAATGGTAACCGATGGCTAGGGCCTTGATAACCTTGTGTGATCAAACCATTTCTAGGAGGAGGATATCTAGGATATCCTGGAATTGAATGTGCATTGGGAATTGTGAAACCTCCTAGATAACCAGGATTAACCGAACCAAACTTGGGTTGTTGAGGTACTTGATAAGTATACCCAGGATACGGTTGATACTGATATGTTGGATTTTGTGTAGTATGTCCAAATTGATACTTCCCCTGGTATGGTTGATAAGTAAATTGTGGTTGACTAGTAAGAATCGTACTTGCACCAGATTTTCCTATAGGAATCTGGACCATAGTTTGAATTGTAGGTCCTGACTGTGGCATAGATATTTGAGGAAGTTGCACTGATACAGGGGTAGTAGAAACAGGAGTTGCAGATACTCCAGAAATAAGTGTGGTAGGTTGAACAGAAGTTGCAGTAGCAATAGAATATTGAGGCGGAGTTCTAGGTGTACTAGGCCCAGGCTGCTGAACAGAACTAGGTGTAGAGACTTGAATGGTAGGCTGGACAGGTTGCTGGGTTGGACCAGAACCTATAGGTTGTCTAGGTTTATTAGGGAACTGCACATTAGGTTGTAAAATTTGTTGAATTTGAGATCGATCCCACACCATATTAATTCTGGGGTATTGACCCATAGAAGGTTGTGCATATGAAGGACCATAACCAGGTTGAATGTAAGTTTCATAATTAACTAGCAAATTTCCAGCGCCTTGTAATAATGGTTGACCGGAAGGAGGTTGAAACCCTTGATTTGGGTTCCAACCCTTAAGTTGATATTGACCATGAGGCATGTACTGAATCTGGGGTTGATATTGACCCTGAGGTATGAACTAACTCTGGGGTTGATATTGACCTTGAGGTATGTACTGTCCTTGAGGTTGCTCCCCAGGCTCTAAATATTGTCCTACAGGTTGACCTCTAGGTGGTGAAAAATTACCCTAAGGTTGCCCTCTGGGTGGTAATTAACTACCTTGAGGTTGCCCCCAAGGCGGTAACTGATTTCCTTGAGGTTGAGGATTTGAAATATTTCCAAACATCATAAAAATCTGTTCTGTGTTCAACGTTTCAGTGTTTGTTCCATTTATACCAGATGATAACATTTGTTCAATTGGTTGAGGAGCTTCTCCTGAGAAGGTACCAGAGAGCGACTGATATCCCAGAGGAACAGATGAACTGTCGTATAAAAATGTTTCTGGAGATTCAGAAAACATAGATGAATCACCCGACATAGCTAATGAAGGTTTATAACCTCTCGGTGTAGGGTAAAAAGGAATTTGGGGTGGTGAATAAGTAAGACCTGCGTTTTGTAAAAAATATATCAATGATAAATACCAAGCGTTAGTTCTAAAAGGACTGTAGAATATTGATTCACGCTCACTAAGATTCAAAGTTTCGTGGGTTTCGGGAAGAACTACGTATTCGTATGGACCAACAAGTTCTTCAATACATATGAGATCAGAAGGAAGTTTTTCGTTAATGTTATCTCTTACTCTAGGTGAATCAGGATCACTAGAAGTTAGAGTAACAAATCTTGAAGATGATTCCAAAATAGCAGGTTCAATTTCTGGCTTAGAAATTTCAGGTTCTTCAGCTAATTCACTGGTTGTAGAAGCAATGTCGGTGATTTCGAAAATTGAAATTGGCTCTTGAATATATTATGTTGTTTGTGATTGATTTACTTCATGATAATCAGGATGAGTAATTATGGATGATTCTCATGGTTCTGTCGATCTAAGTATGCTGATATTATGCGGTACCAGAGCTCGCAGTCCTGCAAGTTGGCTTGGTGTATACTCAGGGGGTTTCCCCTAAAGTCTATGTGAATGTCTTGGTAATTCAGCCATGATTAAAAATTATTAATCACACGCAATCAAAGAAAATTTCAATCAAAAATCCTAAAGTCACTAAGGAGACAATCAAATGATCAAACACTTATAAAATCTAGGAGATCAAACCACACACAAACAGTATATTCCCACACTAAAAAGAATAGTTGGTGATGAAATCCAACATCATAGTATTTTAATGTAGAAATGGCGGTTGGAATAGTTACCCCGACAACCTGTTTAATGAAACAGACCTATGCAAGTTTCTCCACTTAAACCATCTCGAGTGAAGCTAACCTTCTGGAGATTCCAAGTGAGTTTAGTCAATGTCTACTCTAGGTACAGTGGGATCTTTCCTCCACCGTCACCTTAGGAAAAAATCTTAAAGTTAATGGCCACTAAGGTCACCAACAAGAACAAATATACTTGGGGGAATAGTCTACGATCTGATATACGCGCAAGGGAAGAGTAACAAGCTCAATCCCCTTGCAAGCTCCTTGACATAATCCAAGGTATACCTAAAAGTGATCCCAGGCTCCTCGACAATGGTCAATCTGAGGTTTACTGTTGTTAATACACACACATCTTCTATCGTTCCTAATGAGATAAAATTGATCACCTCACTAGTTCAGATATGATCTCGTGCTTGACTCCTTTAGGAGGAGCTTCCCAGAGAATACAAGCTACTATTAGATTTTTCCTACCACAAGATCAACTAATTTTTTGTTTTAATTGTCTCGAAGTGTTAATTACTCCCTACTCCAAGACACTAGCCTAAGCTATGTTGGTGAAAAGAGTCCTAGAAATATAAAAATTACTAGATTGATTTTAATTTAAGCGTTGATTTTAATAGGTTGTTTCTTAGGAAAATAGGTGCGAAAGTGAAACTTTGATGATATGTAGTGACCTAACTCAAAACATACTAAAAATGCATCTATTATGAGAAACAATTCATTTCCTTTCAATGAATTCTATCTAAAAGAAAGAGTTGAGAAATGCAATCTTTTAAAACAATTATTTCCTTCAAAACAAGAACATATGAAAATAAATCTTATCTTATGAGAACGTAGAATGATCAATTGCTCAAAAAGAAATACCTTAAGTCTTCGAGATCAAAAATACAATCAAACATTCTCCAAAATAAAACTACAATTTCTAGAAATAATACTCAAAACTAAAAACACTAACTTCGAGATCTAAAATTTCTAGGAATTAAATATGAAATCAAAACTTCAAACATTTTGAGGACGGTTTGCTTAGTTTGTAATCTAACTAAGAAATTATTTGCTGAAATAAAAAAAAAAACTCAAAAACATCCAATTATGGTTTTTTTAAGTGAAATTCAAAACTTAATGAAAAAGTTTTTTAAAAGATTTGCAAATGAGAAAATGGGATCTAATTCTCATAATACAATTTCCGCTATGAAGTCAAACAATCAGCAAGAAAACAATGAAATACTAGTGATCTAAGGTATAAACAGGTTTTTAAACTTTGAGTGACACAAATACAAAGAAAAAATTGCTTATAACATGCAGATCTTCTAGAAAATCATTCAAAACTTAAAAATGTTGAAGGAAACTCTCAGACAAAGCTTTCTGATGGAACATACAAGTCTCGGTGTATACTGAGAATCTTGCGAGCCGATCCTACAAAAGATAATTTTAAGTTTTTCAAAAATTTTCTCAGTGTCCACAGGTTTTAGTGTAAACATGTGCAGTGTCACACTATGTATACAGAAAAATAGTGGAGATGACCGCACTGTGCCTAACGAAAAAGTGTGGAGACTAGAAAACTTAAAGAAAAATAAAAAATTCTAAAGCCCTTTTCAGGGATTCTACAGGAATAAATTACCAAAGCCGGCATCAATCAATCAAAATCAGAAAAATAATTTCACAAGTAAAAAATAAAAGAAAACGAAGTTCAAGATCCATTCCCCAGTGGAGTCGCCATTTTGTTGGGCGGATAAATCATTATTGTGGACAAGACATATCTCCCTAGTATCCTATGATAACTAAAAACAAACAGACTTATGTAAACTACTTTCTCTAGATTATATTTGATCTAAAATTATCTATAATGAAGGATTTAGGACTTACCTGTAGTCCAGCGCTGATCGTAGTCTTCTTTCCTGTCTCTTTGATTATGTCTCCTTTTCGGATCTGCAATAAAAAACATGAAAGAATCAGAAGCACCTGCATAATATAGATTAATTCACAAACCATAAATCTATCTTGATGATCAAGGAATTCAAGAAATAATCCATTTAAATAAACAACTCATTGAGAAAACAGGATCCATTTGTATTATCTTTAATGAAAGAAGGAGCCATACAACCGTGTTCGCCTTGATGTCGTACAGGTCCTTCTGGGGTCCAGAACAAGTGTTTCCTCTATTTTGACAAGCCTTTGCACTCTCTCTAATAGCATACACATGAGTGTGTAATCATTCCCATATGATAATCAGTTAAGAGATTCTGTGTTTCTCCAACAATTCTCCTCAAAAAATCTCAAAGTCTAACTCCCTTTGAGGCTGAACTATGGCCTCAATTTATAGCAAAAGAGAAGAGGTTGCAGCTCCAAATAAGAGGGGATAGAATCCTCTTTTAAAGGGATTAAGCTCCACATACCAAGGGGTAGGCTCCTTTAACAGAGGGATGAATGTCAAGGAAAGGAGCAAACTTTCCACCGAATAATTTCTTCCAGAAGCTTCCAGATTCAACCAGCTGGGCTTCCAAATTTTACTTCTGCCTTCACTTTAACTTTTACAGGAACCCGCACCTTTAATGAATAAAAATTGCAGCTGGTTCTGCATGTTCTAGAGCAGACAGATGCGGCACCATAGGTAATACTAAGAGAAAGTGTGATACAAATATTTTTATGACTTTTATAAGCTTTTCTCTCAATTTCAAGGCTTGGTTCTAGGAACTTGATGTTTGTAGACTTCTAAGGGAGTATTGTATGAGTAATTATGAACCCATACAGATAGTAAAACGTCATGGTGACAATTTTAGTCTAGCATATACAAAGATTCATATATTTCCAAAAGGATCTAGATATTTGAATCTAGATATTTTTGAAGAAAGTTCTATAAATACTTCCAGGAAAGAAATTGTAAATGGTTGAACGCTTTGGATGGGATTCTAAAGTAGAATTGTAATCAATCAGAGCTGGATTTTATTGAATGAAAGGATTCTGGATTTGTTTCAAAGCAATTTGTCATTTTGTGAGTTTTTCTTAAGTTATCATTTCATTTTGTTGTATCTTCATGTATTGAAGTTTTTACAAAGGAACTCGGTAAAATTATTTTAATATCGACTTATTTTAAATTTCACGTGAAGTTATAAACTATTATAGAGATTAGTTTATTGAACTATTTATTTCAATAGCTCCTCTACATGAATAAATTTTCACTTCTTTGTGAAATTAAGTACATTTTCTTTGGGTATGTAAAGATTGTTTACTTGCATCTATCTATATGATTGAATTGATGTTATATTTGAATATCATGGATAACATAACTTCGTATAATTCCATCTTCATCCTTTTTAAGAAAAATCCAAATTTTTTTAAGAGATAATTATCAACCCTTTTCTTCATATATAAGTTTGTTTTAAGCTTGAAAACACGTTTCTTCACAAGTTCAGAACATTGGTCATCCAAAAACATTAAAACTGTCAAAAATTTTAGATACTCTGGCATAATTAATTAACCAATTTTTTTCCTTTTCCACAATGATATGCATTAAATCACACCTAAAGCACATGGATGGATTTTGGTCTTCTAGACAGAAATGAGCAACATAAGGGCATAATCAGAGTCTCCAAAATCCAAAGCAGACTCTATGGAAGGTGCTATATTTATAGGGTAAATGAGGTGCTTTTGGATTTACCATTCTAGGGATTAGAACCAAATTAGAGGGAGGTAAGTTCTAGGAGATAAGAGATAAGACATTTTTTAGAGTACTATATCATAGTAATCAAAGTCTATTTGGCCAGTCTATGTATTTTGGTCAAGTTGTGAATTTTGGTCATGATATTAGAAATAGCAAGTCTAAAGCATAATTTGGAGAAATAAGTGGTGTCACAGCATGAGTTTTTGGTAATGAGTTATAGTTTCCATTGTAAAATCAAATGCGTCATCAAGTCCTTAACATCACAAAAGGTGCCCTGCGCAACGGTGCTGTGTTTTTTCTATAAGAAATTATTTTGAAGCTTAAAGGTTTGTGTTTGGCCTAGAAGCTTTCTCATAGGTTTATAACATTTTATGGAACATTTCACACTAGCCCAGTGCTTTCAGCAATTCAGAGGATGGTCGGAAGTAGTATAAACTTGGAGTGTTGCGCTTTTAGAGAAACATAACAAATGCATTGTACTTTCACATAGTCAATGTATTCTCACCATATATTAAACCCCATACCAAATTTGCATGAAATTTATATACGAGATGAATGGGGTGAGATGAATAAACCCACTTAATTTCGGGTTAAAATGGTTCACATTTTTCGAGAAACAAGCCACCGTCATCTACAACCATTTTTGAATTTTCTCAAGATAAGCGAGTTTGGCTCAAAATTTCTGTGGCGAATTTTTATAATGATATTAAATTTATGTCAAAAATGATCTCAATCCAGCTTACCATTTAGGATATATCAAGAAATACAGACATTGCACTTTTGGACAGTTATTGTGCTTTTGACATTTTCACTTCAAGGTAATTTTTTGACCAACAGGGGATGAATTTTAAAAATGTAAAAGAGTTATTTGTTAAAAATGAGAAAAAAAAATCTCATTCATTTTCTTCACATATGTCATATATTGGAATACTCAAATTAATCTTTACAACCTATTTTTTCATATTTTGTTATTTGGTGTTTTAATGATTTTTGGGTGCAGATTCTTAGGATATTGAGAGTAATTTTCAAAAACAAAGATATTTTTCTCCCAATAATAGGATAATCTAAAAAACCTCTTTCATTTTGTAACATATATTATGTTTCAAGCAATAAGATTCAATCTTTGACCCCTATTTTACAGAAATTTGATCCCTATTCCTAGTAGAAAGTTCCAAATTTAATGTAATTGATTCTATCTTTGGGGAAATGGTTGAGCTCGACCCCCTAAGTCCAGGGATGAGATAATTTTATATATTTCATGAATTTCAGTGTGTAAATTTTTTTTTTAAGGTCAGGTTTGAGAAGAAATAACAATATGTGTATTTCATTTTCTTGATTTCCTAGTGAATGAAAAGGCGTAGGTGTGATTTATCGGGATTCACGTGTCAGCTCTTGATGGTCATATTATATTATCAAGTTGTAATTTTTCCTTATGCTATTTCCATACCTTGAATGTATGTCTTTATGTTTGGTTGAACCATAATTTATCTCAGAATTCATTTAAAATGTGCTCTGATATATTTTTCCAAGCAGTCTATGTTTTCTTATTAATGAAAAATTAAGAATTCATCCTATATTTTGATGCTCTATATGTTATTTTGTCCTTTCTTATAGTCACCCACATCCAACAAAATAATTTTATTACACCATTAATACTGCCTACCTTTTCACTATAGAAGACCCCTCATCTTTTATCCCATCACTGGAAAAATAATCAGCTTTACATGACTCCATTGCCAATGGATATGTCTTCTTTCCTGGCACAAAACCTTTAAAAATTATACCCCACTCAGCACCATACCTAGCCT
The DNA here is from genome assembly GCA_034641835.2 of Pinus albicaulis. Lineage (NCBI taxonomy): Eukaryota > Viridiplantae > Streptophyta > Pinopsida > Pinales > Pinaceae > Pinus > Pinus albicaulis. The sequence goes on along the minus strand of JAXQQM020068450.1, from coordinate 46,184 downwards.
AGCATTTAATTGAATGAAAATTTCAAAGAGAGAGAGCCCTCTTTGAATTTGGAAGGGATATATTCCAACTTCCAAGTCGCTTGTGGTTACTTCTAAGTTTCTCTCCTTATCCTAGAGAAATTATGAATTTCTAACAACGTCAATAGTAAGACTACAAGGTCTGATACAACATTAAATAGTTAAAACCACTCCCGAGAATTCTAAAGAGAGAAACTTTGATTTTTATTTTTATTTTTCCTCATTTCTAGGTTTTCATGGCACTTTTTTTGAAAGCAATAAGCATTGGCTAGATGAGGTTGCACATATGAAAATTGTGCCATGAAAGGTTGTCTTAAGGAAAATTGGGATATCCCTCAAAATTAGGGGTTTTGGACAATGTAATACAAGATTCCTATAGCTTCTCGAATGATAACGATTTTTTCTTTGTAGGGTATGATTTGAAACTATAAATGGATGATGATAGATCTCGATTTAGGGACATTTTTTTTAATCTGAAAAAAATGACCTATAACATATTGCTCCCTAAAGTACAAAGTCAGAGGCAGTGGAAGAGGACTGAAGTGCTTTACCATGTGAAAATTTTGGATCAAGAATAAACTTGTTGAGTTCACCAATTGATTGTTACAATACAATATCATCATGATATCACCCTCATGCAAGACATACCCATACTAAGTACATAAGCCATTTTACATGTACAATGCCCAATGTCACATCCACTGATTACACATTGTGGACCCATGCTTGGAAAATCCATTGGCGAATAGGATGTTCTTAGTGGTTTTCTTTGTCTATACTTTTAGGAACTCTGAAATCCACTCTATTTATCTTGTTAAGATTGTCACTGGCTTCAGGAAAACTTAATTTCGATCTTGGTTAGTGTTTCTCTTTCATATTTTAAGAAAATTAGCCCCATTGCACTTGTTGTTTTGAGATAGAGTGAAACAACACACATGTTCCATTTTGTTAGTGTGTTGACTCACACTGGTTTTTGTATATTATCTATGATGATCCTCTAAATGTAAAAAAAATTCATTTTCCCTGCCTCGATTTGAAGCTTGTTTTGTTTACAATGTCTTCCTCAGTCTCTGGTTTGTGCAAGGTCTCTGTAAAGCCAACAACTTGTGCGAATTTGAGTGTGATTTCATTTGTTTAGAAGAGATTGTTTCTTATTGTTGCTTACTATCAATCAGGTTTATTTTTTTATTTGGCTTGGTTATTGATTTTTTAAATAATTTTTCATATTACAGTATCAATTTGATTGAATTAATTTTGATTCAATAATCATGTCATATTTCCATTTTTATTTACATTTGAAAATTGAAAGAAAAGAAAAGGAAAATTTCATTTTCTCATGCATTAGGGCTTTGAATATTTTAATTGGAATGAAAAATTTGGGGACCTTGTTCACAAGTTCTTTTTTTTTTCCTACATCATTTGTTAAAACTCCTCCCCTTATTTATATCGTCATTGAATGAAAATAGTTAATTTTCTCATGCTAGTTGCATTTTGGGAGTTTAGGTGAATTCATTTCGATCCTTGAAATCAAAACCTTAATGAAGATACAAATTAAAATTTATCAATGAAACTAAGGAGCATTTGAAACATTAATGACACATTTAGTGCTATATGATAGAAGACATGTTCCGACGACTCTAAACGTAGGAGCTTTGTGTTGGCATTATGATGTAATATGTTGTCCTTGGTGGAAACCTACTCGATGAGTTTCATTTTGATAACAACCTCTTTGTTGAATATGTAAAATTGATGTATCTATAGGCCAGTTCAGATGTGACATAGAAAGGAATACCAGTGAGTTACAGAGGAATTATGAAGGTAAAGTTTCAAGAAATATATGCAATTTTGATGAAGGGATGTCGCGTATACTCGCAAGTTCAATGAAACCAAGTCATGTATATATCCATAATTTGTATATATGCATTTTTTGTGAAGAAAAGTCGCGTGTACACGTGGGTACGAATAAAGAAAGTAGTGTATGAGTTGGCACACTAATTTTAACAATACCAAGGGTCTTTACCATGGTAATAACCCACAATATTGAGTGCAGTAATGAAAATTTTATCTCGTCCAAGAATACCACCGATACTTATGTGGTTTGGCTCATGGTATTGGCTAAGGCTAAAACTATATAAGGAGAAGAAGATCATAGTGAAAGGGGGTGCATGTGAATGAGAATTGAATGGATAATTCTGTCTAAAGTATATCTATATGGACTAGGATATATTCAATAGATAAATCTGATATTTTGATGCAATCATGAATACAACAATGGATCAGGATCTATAGAACTAGAATGACTATGTGTTGGCATCATATGTTTATGAGTTGTTTAGATATATGTTCTGGCACAAAATTTCTAAATTAAATGATATGATATGAACAAGTTTGTTGCTTTGAAGTTTTGCGCAATCCTATAATCTTTACAAATCTAGATGTTGGTTCGTCATGGTGAAAGTTCATATACCCGCGAGTTTGTTTCAGCAAAGGCGTGTATGGAAGATAGGGTTCTTTTTGAAGATTGCCAAATAAAATGTCAAATGATTTCTGTTGTGTTTCTACTCTCTATCAATGAAGTCTTCATGTATATTTGGATTGTTTGAATATTATTTATATTGCTAATTGCTTATGTATAAAGATGATCAATGACTGGATGATTGAGAATGATGGATGTTGCTGACTGAATAAGGGTTCTGTAAATCTGAAAAAGTGTGCTTGAATGTCTCTGATCTATTCTGAGTCTAATTAGATCTCTAATTTCAGTATATAAAGATCTATATGTAGGTTTCTCCATAGAAAAGTGCATATACACGTAGGTTTCCATAAGTGAAGTAGCGTATACAGTTTTTTTTATGAATGATCAGGGTTGAAGTTGATTCTGCATGTTAATAACGAAGTCTAGGTTTAATGATGTGATATGGTTACAGTGATATAACTATTCTCTTTGAAAATTAGTTGAAGGTTATTAGTGTTGATCTACAAATTTTATTGTGTTGAATTTGTTGGATCCAGTGTCAAAATTTATGAAATGCGGTCTACAGTGGTTCTGAGGGTTGAAGCCTTTAGTGTGGAAGCCTAAACTTCCTTCTAATAGAAGTTGGTGATCAGTTCAGGGGGATGAATCTCCCTTCCAGTAGTGGTTGGTAAACGAGATCAAGGGGTTGGATCTCCCTTCCAGTAGCAGCTAAAGAACGAGAGAAGGTTTTAGCCTTCTACAGGTGGGTGCCTTCATACTGATATGAGTATGCATCAGTACAACATTGTAAGCATTTTTCTATAAAATAAATATTGAAGAAAAAGACGACAGCAGCAGTGGTTTTCTCCTGACTTGCGTTTCCACCTTAAATATTGGTGTTCATGTGTGATGCCTTTGTGTGATTATTTATTTTGTTATTACTACACATGTTTACTGCTTAAATTTATGATGCATAACTGATGAACTGGGCTAAGTGAATTTTGTGAAGATTTATCTGAACATTAAGTTATCTAGGTATATGCATGTTTCATTTGAGAAAGATGTGTTCATATTCTAGTTGGATTAATTAGAAATTAGTTGGAGCCCTCTTTGAAGTTGGAAGGGATAGATTCAAACTTTAAAGTCATTTTTGGTTACCTCTAAGTTTCTCTCACTATCCTAGAGAAATTACAAATTTATAACAACGTCAATAGTAGGACTACAACGTCTCATCCAACATTAATAGTTAAAACCACTCCCAAAACTTCTAAAGAGAGAAAATTTGATTTTTATTTTTATTTTTCCCGATTTCCAGGTTTTCATGGCACTTTTTATGAAATAAACGAGCGCTGGCTAGAGCATGTTCCACATATGGAAACTGTGGCAGCAATGGTTGTCTTAAGGGCAATTGCGATATCCCTCAACATTAGGGTTTTTATCCGATGTATTACAATATTCCTATAACTTTTGGAACGATAATGATTTTGTATTTGTAGGGTATGATTTAAAAGTATAAATGGATGATGATAGACCAAGGTTTAGGGGCATTCAGTTGAATGTGAAAAAATGACCTATAACATATTTCCCCCTAAAGGACAAAGTAAAAAGCAATGGCTGAGGACTGAAGTGCTTTACCATGTGAAATTTTTGGATCAAGAATCAACTTGTTGAGTTCACCAATTCATTGTTACAATACAATATCATCATGGTATTACCATCATGAAAGACATACCCATACTCAGTATATAATCCATTTTACATGTATAATTACCAATGTCACATCCACTAATTACACATTGAGGACCCATGCTTGGAAAATCCATTGGGGAACATGATGTTGTTAGTGGTTTTCTTTGTCTATCCTTTTAGGAACTTTGAAATCGACGCTATTTATCGTGTATAGACTATCATTGGCTTAATGAAAACTTAATTTTGACCTTGGTTATGGTTTCTCTTTCGTATTTTAAGAAAATTAGCCTCATTGTACTTTTTGTTTTGACATAGAGTGAACCAACACACATGTTCCATTTTGTTATTGTGTTGACTCACAGTGATTTTCATCTACTATCTATGATGATCCTCTAAATATAAAAAAAATGCATTTTCCTTGCCTTGAGTTGAAGCTTGTTTCATTTTCAATGTCTTCCTCAGTCTCTGGTCTGTGAAAGGTCTCTGTGTTGTGTAACCAACTCCAAAAATAGAAGAAAAAAGATATCAAACGCCTAGGAAGTGTCACTTCGAAGGCAACCTCCAATACATTACATAAATGAACAATTCTCTGGATGATACAATTTTACCAAACCTCCTTTCTATATATAGGAGTCCATGGGGCCATAATGTAATCCTAGCCGACCTAACAATAATTTAAGGGCACAATAATAAAATGGGGGGTTACAAGGGTACAATAATAACAATAAGGGGGTTACACCAACAATAATAAGAGACTACACTAGTAATATAGGGACCTAACATGCCACTCTCCTTCAAAAAAAGTGTTGTCCTCAATGCTTGAGTAGCTCGGGTGCTTTTGTATAAAATTCTCATCCTCCCATGTAGAATCTTCTGGGTAAGTTCTTCCACTTGATGAGATACTCTCCGAAATTTATTGATTCCATAGTTGTCGCATTCTTGTTTTCGTGACCGCTTCCAGCTCCAATATCATTTTTCCTTCCTCATCAAGTTCGGGAAATATTGTTTGAATCGGAAGATTTTCACCTATAACTCCTTAAGCAAGAAACATGGAAAACTAGATGTACTCAAGGAAGAAGCAAAAGAAGCTCCAATTTGTATGCCATAGTACCAATCTTTTGCAACACCTTGTAAGGACCATAGTACTGCGATAATTTATTATCCTTCTTAGCTTGCTTGAGGGACATTTGTCTATATGGTTGTAGCCGTAAAAATACCCAATCTCCTACATCAAAACTTCTCTCGCTGCGATGTTGATCTCGCCTTTTGTTTCATTCGATTTTGTGCCAAATTCGTGTTATCCTTTAAGAGTTGGAGAACTTCTCTTTGCTGATGCTCGATGTGATCTTCCAATCGCTTGAACCTTCGAATTTTCCCTTAATATGATGTGATCGATGGTGGATGATATCCATAAAGTGCCATAAATGGGGTTATTTTTAAGGCAAGATGAAGGAAGTGTTATACCACCATTCAATGAGAGGTAACCACTTGACCCATTGTGTTTGTTTATCGATACAAAAACGAAGATATCCTTCCAAACATTTATTTACTATCTCCGTTTCGACCATCGATCGAGGATGATAAGATGAGCTATGAGCCAATTGAGTACCCAAACAAGAAAATAACTTACGTCCAAAAATTTCCCGTAAAAATGGGATCTTTTAAGGCCACAATAACCCTTGGGCTCTAAGGTAGCTGAATTATGTCCACAAATGTAGTAGCAACTGCATTTGCTTTAAATGGATGAGATAATGCACAAAAGTGTGCATACTTGGAAAGTCTATCAACTACCACCATGATGACATTCTTTCCTTCGCACTCAAACCCGTGATAAAATCCATTGAAATCTCCTCCCAACGATGACTTGGAATGGATAAAGGTTGTAGAAGTCCCTAGTGGTCCTAATTGTCTCCACTTTATTCTCGCCGGCAAACCAAACATTCCGCCACAAACTTTTGAATATTAGATTTAAGGCCATCCCAAAAAAAAAAATTTCTTCACCCCGTGGTAAGTTTTTAATCCCGAGTGTCCTCCTAAAGGAGAAGTGTGCAATTCCGTAACAATATTTTGTTTTAGTTGGGAATTTACAAAGATATAAGCGATCTTTGTACCATAAGGAATCATTTTTCCAACTAAATGTATCGATGTAATAGGATCTTTTTTACCGCAACTTTTGAATGAGTGTCCATACATCTTTGTCCTTCTTCCATTCATCTCTTGCTTCGGTTATCCAATCCGTTGGATGATAGAAATGACACAAAGCAATGCTTCCACCTCTTCATTATTTCTTGAGAGTGCATCCGCAACAACATTAATCTTTCCTTTTTTTATATTATTTCGAAGTCATAACCCAACATCTTTGTGACCCATTTTTGCCGTTTCTCTCAAGATAGTCTTTGTTCCAAAAAGTGTTTAAGACTATCATGATCAGTTTTTACCTTGAAGTGTTCTCCCATTAGTAAGTTCGCCATTTCTTTAGTGCATGCAAAAGATTGCTAACATTTCCTTCTCATAAATAGGTTTTTGTAAATACTTTCCTTTGATTGGATGACTTTCAAAAGCAATGGGTATTCCTTCCCGCATTAAACCGCACCAATTCCATTTCCCCGAGGCATCACATTCCACAATAAAGGTTTTTGTGAAGTCCGATGTAGCTAAGACCGAAAAGTGCACATTGCCTCTTATGTTCAAAGGCGTTAGTTGCTTCGTGAGTCCATGAAAATGCATATTTCTTCAATAATGTTGTTAGAGGTGTCGCTATTCTCCCATTATTCTTAACAAACTTGTGATAATATCCCGTTAACCCGAGAAATCCTCACAATCGCTTTATTGTCTGGGGACTTTCCATTCCTTAATGGCTTTTATTTTGTTAGGGTCTACTTTAACACCCTTTTCGTGAGATATAATATGACCTAGATATTCCACCTCTTGTACTCCGAAGAAACATCTGGATGTTTTTGCACAAGATTGTTTCTCCCGCAATAGTTTGAGCACCCTATCAACATGTTCAACATGATTCTTCCAAGACTCCGCTCGTAGATTAGTATATCATCAAAAAATACTAGCACAAATTTTCTAAGGAAGGGTTTGAAAATGGAATTCATCAACCCTGAAATGTAGAAGGTGCATTGGTAAGGCCAAAGGGCACACAAAAATTCATAATGACCCTCATGAGTTCGAAATGTTGTTTTTGGAATATCTTCACTCTTCATTCTAATTGGATGATATCCTCGAACGAAGATCCAACTTGGTAAAATAAATTGCTCCATGTAATTCATCCAATAATTCGTCAATCACAGAATGGGAATTTATCTTTAATGGTGAGCTCATTGAGCTCCCTATAATCCGTACACATTCACCATGATCCATCCTTCTGTGTACCACGTACTAACAGACAGGAAAGCAAAGAACTTTTGACTAGGTTGAATTATACCTCTCTAACATTTCTGCAATCATACATTCAATTTCGCCTCTTTGGAAGTAAGGAGGTCTACAAGGCTCAATGCTGTTTGAGTGGAAGACTTCCTAGAATTCAAATGAATAGAATGATCAAGGATCACGACAGGGAGCCCTTTAGGAGTTTCAAACACCTTGGATTGATTGTCCAAGACTTGTTGGAGATCCTAAATAGATGATTTTAATGTCGAAACTTCTAGTGAGCATAATTTTGAAATTACGCCGTTGTTCTTTCTTTAGAAGCTTTGCTTTATTATCAGAGCTTATTATTATCCTTCCTTGGCATCCTAATAATACCCCGTAATTCGACTTCCTTTCCTTTTGAAAACAAATCTCAAGAAAAGTTCTTGAAAATTAAAATCTATCGTCCCCGAAGATTGTAACCATTGTACTCCTAGTACAACATCAACACCTCCCATAGGAATGGCAAGAATTGGACTAGTCAATACATATTCCCCCATGGTTAGCTTCGATATTATGGCATTTTCCGCAGCAATTTATAGTTCCTCCATTTGCAACCATCAATGATACCTGGTGCCGGGTATATGAAACAATTTAATTCTTTGGCTACCTTATAATGAATAAAAATTATGGGCAAGCAATTAATCAATCAACACTATTACTCCTTTCTTGATATGTCCTTCTATCTTGAGAGTTTGAGGAGTGGTAATTACCAAAGGCATTACACAATATGGTCGGATTCATTTCTTCCTCTTCTAGGGCCGGTTCCTCGGTGTATATCCTCTTCTTGTTCATTTTCTTCTTCCTCTCTTCACAATCTATGTAAAATAATTTCTTCTTAGCACACTTATGACCTTTAGTGTATTTGCTATCACAACCTAGCAAAGCCCTTTGATATTTTTTCTTCCACTTTATGGTGTCAACCTCGTAGGTTGTGGAAATCTAGGCGTAGCAACACTTCCTTCTTTATAGAATTGAGTGGTAGGCTTCTTGTCGCCATAATTTCACATTCAACTTTTCTTTCCAACTCAAATGCCTTATCCAAAGGAACTCAGCCTCCAAAATGCGAACTTCATGTTGGATGTTATCCTTTCAGTGCCTATGAAGAGATCAATCCTCGTGTTCCTCCGGAATATCATTACCCTTATATTCAATTCTTGGAAGTCCTCAATGTGCTGCCCCACTAAACCTCTTTGTTTGAGATTTATCAATTGGCTAAAGAAGGTGTTGCTCTTTTTATCCTCATAATGTGCTATCATTTCTCCGTAAAAATCGACCAAGTGACAATTTTTTTACGGGAGCAAAAGCCATCGATACCATACAAATGTATTTTTTTCTAAATGTAAAGTTGCAATGCGTACCTTTGTGTGTTTCGTATGTTATGGAGATCAAAATATTGCTCCATCCGTAGTATCCATGTTACGTGATCCTTTCCATCAAACTTCCCCATATCCATTTTGAATATGGTGGTTCTTCCGCCAACATTAGAGGTTAGAAATCACGATTAACATTTATTTTGTTCTCATCATGAGGTTCTTCAATATATTTCCGCCTATTGTGAACGTTTCTTGTTTTAAGCTTGTCATCAAGCCTTCCATGTATGCTTTTAGATCATTCTTCATGTTTTCCATGTTCTCTTTCATGTTTTCATCGATATTATCTTCCATGTCATCAATCTTAGCTTCCATGCCCACTTCCATGCCATCCATCTTAGCTTCCAAACCATTCATCTTAGCTTCCACACCTTTCTTTCAAACCATCCATCTTAGTTTCCATGCCTTTCTTCAAAACTTCCATTTCATTTTTTGTTGTTCTTTACAGAGCGAAACTGTTTGACTTTCTCTTTGTAATTTTGATATGTCATGTTTCCATTCTTCGTCTTCATGAGTCACAATAGAGCCCTCTAAAGGCTTAATGGGAGTTGAATTCTTTTTAGGGGCCATTTTAGAATCCAATACTGATATATATTATACAATATTCCCTTGAATAAATTCAACTTGATTCTTCAAACAAGACTTATGCAATTCAAAAAAAAATACACACCTTTTACTTGCTTTTTAGGAGCTCCGTATTGAAATTGAACTATCTCTCGTAATTGAGAATCCTCAATATCTAAAATTCACTACTGTAGTAGCCTTCTGAATTGTCTTTCAAATGCCATAGGTTTGATCTGATTTGGATTCTTCAAGACAAATTTATTTCCAATCTCCCACAATGACCCAAATTTGGATCAAGTTCACCAGAAGCGAACTTGTATGACTTGCCACGTGTCACCGTTTTCGTCCTTCGTCTCTGAAATTGATAGCCAAGAAACTAAAGTCTATGTACTTGTAACCAACTTCTACGGACACTCCAATCCGATGCCTAGAGAGAGAGTTATTGAACTTTTCCTACCGATCACCTCTTGAGATGAAATTCAAAGGAGCCCGAAAAGCACTACCTTCCACAGATCATATTTCCAAAAATATTGCGAACCAAGCTCTGAATTTTTTTTTTAAAATTCTTTAGGATTTAGCTTCTAGCACCATATGAATTCTGATTCTTGAACCTTTGTAGAAACATTTTTATAGGCGTGAAATTTACGATGACCTTTAGAGCTTCTCCGAAAAAAGACATAACTTCCACAGATCATATCTCCGAAAATATTTGAACCAAGCTCGACATTTTTAGAAAACTTCCTCAAGATTTCAGCTTGTACCCTAAAAAAAAAAAAAAAAATTTTAGCTTCTAAAGTTTCGTAGAAAACAAGTTATAGCGAAAATGGCATGATGACTCGTTTGGAGCAAATGGAACCCTAGAATCCAAACCTCGATGTCAAAATGTCAGGTAACTAACTCCAAAAATAGAAGAAAAAGATATCAACGTCTTAGAAATAAGCATTTCGAGGGGGAAACCTCCATTACATTACATAAATGAACAATTCTTGGATGATAATCATTTTCAAACTCTCCTTTCTATATAGTATAGGAACTAATGGGGCCATAATGTAATCCTAGCCGACCTAACAATAATAATTTAAAGGCACACAATAACAAAATGAGGGTTACAAGGGTACAATAATAACAATAAGGGGGTTACACTAACAACAATAATGGACTATACTAGTAATATAGGGACCCAACACTCCGTAAAGCCAACAACTTGTGTGAAATTGAGTGGGATTTCTTTTTTTTAGAAGAGATTGTTTCTTAGTTGTTTCTTACTATCAATTAGGTTTCTTTTTTTGTTATTTGTCTTTGTTATTGATTTGTTAAATATTTTTTCATATTATAGTATCAATTTGACTTGATTCTGATTCGATAATGATATCATATTTTCATTTTTCTTTACATTTGAAAATTGAAATAAAAGAAAAGGAAAACTTAATTTTCTCATGCGATTAGGTTTTCGAATATTTTAATTGGAATAAAAACATTTGGGGACCCTGCTCGTGTGTTTTTTTTTCTTCCGCATCATTGTTTAAAATTCCTCCCCTTATTTATATCTTCATTGAATGAAAATAGTTAATGTTATCATGCTAGTTGCATTTTGGGAGTTTGGGTGAATTCATTTCAATCCTTGAAACTAAACCTTTTAATGAAGATAAAATTTAAAATTTATTAATGAACCTAAGGAGAATGTGAAACATTAAAGACACATTTAGCACTATATTATAGAAATATTGACGTTCCATCTCTAAAGGTAGGAGCTTTCGTTGGAATTAGGATTTAATATGTTGTCCTTGATGGAAACCTACTCAATGAGTTTTCTTTTATAGAAAACCTATTTTTTGAATATGTAAACTCGATGTATCTATAGGCTACTTCGTATGTGACAGAGAAAGGAATACCACGTTGATAGAGGAATTATGAAGGTAATGTTTCAAGAAATATACATAGGTTTGATGAAGGGAAGTCACATATACTCGCAGTTCAATGAAGGCAAGTCATGTATATATCTAAAATTTGTGTATATGTAGTTTTTGTGAAGAAACGTTGCGCATACAAGTGAGTACAAAGAAGGAAAGTCATTGTTACACAACATTTTGTCACCGTCCTTGAAATACCCATCCCGAACATCGGATGACAATTTATATGACTTCTCGTATAGTGTCATGCCTTTCAAAAAGTGTCATTGCATCCCTTGTCGTGAGAAGAACATTTCCCGTGTTGACTATTCCCGGAATAGACCATCAAAAACATATGATTTGGGTCGTTGCTGTTTAAATTATGGCCTCATGCCCATAGAGAAATTAACACTCGCCCTCGCCCATTGGTGCTCGTCTCGCGGACTTCCCGCAATGATTTATTTTTGGAAAGTGTTTTAAAATAGAAGCAAAGTTTCCATTGCCAACTACTTCTGAGGATCTGTGCGTATGAGTTGTTCGACCGGATAACGTCGAACATATTACTTTGGATTTTTTTTTCCTACATTTAAGTAACCTCCTAAAGATAAGGCCTCCTTCCACCATTTGAGGGATTCCAACTCTCCTCCTCTCCTATAAATACATCTCTCTCACATATATGCAACTAGCTTAACATTTGTACCATAGCCGAGCAAAATTTGATATAGCCGCCGTGAGATAGACGAGAGAGAGAGACCCATTGTCGAGAGAGAGTCTAGGCTTATTTCCTCGCTAAGTCCAATTCCCTAGTGAATGCTCGAGACATGTTTTGACTCCCACCTACCGAAGGAGGGTCGCAACGTCAAGGCTCTTTTGGTTGTAAAATATTTCTTCTTATTAATACATTACCGATGTTTTGGTTCTCGTTTTTATGTTTGATATGCTTAATATTGTGTAATATGTCTAATTCTCCTTGACCAATTAGATCATTATGAATGCAAGTATTGTCATATGCTGTTATCAAGCTCGATCCTTATGTAGGCACCCGAGTAGCACCACGTAAGGACCGTGATGCCGTATTTAAAGACCAGAGATTGTTGTCATACGCAACAACTACGTTGGCAAAAAGGTAGGACATCTATCTCGACTCGGGCCTCATTCGTTAACTAGGAATCGACGCATTAGCATGCCCTCTGTCGCTAGACCCACCCTAGGCTAGAGGGATCACCTCTATCCGCACAGGGGATTTACCTTGCTAAGAAACTGGTGACTCCATTGGGGATCAACGTGTGTTTGTCGTCTCATTGTTCGTCGTTTATTTTTCTCACAAGATGACTTCCTTTGGTTGTTTCATTGTTTTTTCTCGCTTTGCTTGACTTGTCCGAATGTTCTCGCCCATCCCGTTTATTTCCAAAGTGTCAAGTATGACCTCTACTCAATGGTTATTAATTTTTCCCATAGTTTCCCTAGCCGGGCACTACTTTCCTTTGAACAATTGTGCCGATTGGTGCATGTTGCTTTTATCATAGGTGCACCAACCACCGTTTAGCACCGATTACAACTAAACAAGCCGTGCTGAATCCCGTAGGATTTGATTTAACCTATTTTCTCGAGTTTTTGCCGTTGTTTCTTGGCTCGGATTGGTTTTTCACCTTGTAATTGGTCTATTGAGATTCTTTCTATTCTGTAGGTCTCGGTCTTATCAAATTTTTGTCTATCATCTTATCATGATTTTGTTGCCCTAGTTTTTCTAGGTGCCTTGTGTTGTTTGTTCGGCCCTTCCTAACCGAGCCTTCTCGAGTTAAGTTCGAGTCACTTTGATAGTTGTCGTTTCAATTCGCCGATCGATTGTGTTATTCTTTCTTTGGTTCCTCGTGCCTTTGGTTTGTCAATGATCACCTTTGTTTTTGTTTAACTCTCCATTCACCACTTTAAGCGTAGATCACATTGCTCGTTGGATCATTTCGAAAGCCCTTTGTTTCCCCGGAAGAGTGCATCCATGTTTTGAGTACATTTTATGCTTGTATTCCTATCGATCTCTTTGATTTAGATCCTTACATTCGTAGTGCTCAAAGTTAGTTTTTTTTTTTTTTTTTTTAGTGTAATAGTGCATTGTGTCTCTCATTCATCTAAAAAGACAAAATTTTCATTGTTTTGCTTAATTTGAAAATGAAAATGTTATTTTGCATTATTAGCTCTTAGCTAACTAGGAAAGAGTTTTTGTTTTTTTATTTTGTTGTATTAGTTGCATTAGTGAAATTATTCTTATGTTTCAATTGATTGATGCTTTGTCATAGATTCTTATCCTTCTTAGCTAGCATTCATTGAATGGAATGATTTTATTTTGTATGTAGATTTCATCTAGGAATTCGAGATCACATTCGGTAAGGCCTTGAAATCTCAACATTGATTCAAGATCAAAATTAAAGAATTCAATCAACCTAAGAAGCATTGAAACCTAATGCACATATTTTAGAGGTCTAGGCTAGTGACGTGTTTTTGCATCGTTAAACCTAGTAGTTGTCGTTCGCCATCTAGCATTAGACAAACACTAGCATGGACCTATGCTCCCCGTACCATCGCGTATATAAAGGGAGACCCTCATAGGTTGCAATCCTTTATCCATAGGAAGCCGAGTCTTCTCGCCTTGTAATCGTGATACACCGAACACAACATTCGGGGAGATTTTCGCACGTATGTTAACCCTTTGGTCATTTATTGTCTATTTGATCACCAAGGTATATCCAGTCAGTGAAACTTGGTACACCTCTTGCTTAGATTACCCGAGTAGTCATTTTGGTATTTTCGTGACTCTAAAAGTGAAAAGATCATCAAGCACTTTTCCTTTCATGCTTGTTCAATATGAAAGTGACTAGAGTCATCTTTTCCCCGTTTCTCGACCTTTAAAACTTGAAAAAAAAATTCATTTCAATGTTATAAAATTAATCACGCCATCACATGCCTATTAAAGATATTTGCTTGGCTTGTTTTTAGCGCTTCCTTAGTGTTTGGTCTTGAAGCCTAGAATAGGTCGTCTCGTTTCCTTTTTTGTTTTGAAACATTGTCACAAAGGTGGAACCACCAGCTTCCTCGTCCTCTTCACTACCTCCTAGTGGTGATACTTCTCCCCGAAGTTTCTTCGAAAGCATCTCAACCCACTAGGTCCGCCGATTTTTGGCGGTACCCTCCTTCCGAGTATCTTACCTCTCACTACCCGATCTCCGCTTTGGCAGATCCACGAGATCAATTGGAAACCTCAAGATGCTTGGTCTAGTTTTGGGAATGACAAATAATTCCCTCCTCTTACCTCGAATCACATTTACTAGCTACCGCCTTTAATCGGCACCATTTCGTATTCTTTTTCGTCGATCAAATGTCTCCTTCGACATGGATTCTTTTAGTATCATTAGTAGTGAAGAGATTTATGTTTCTACGTGAGATTATCAGCCTCCCTACGAAGAACTTTCAATATGTCTCCAATCAACCCTTCCTCACAAACTTCCACTATCTCTCCCACGTGGTTATCTAAATTTGGGTCGCATTATTTCGGGATTCAAGCCATTGTATCGTAATCGTATACGGATCGATACGTCGACTCCTTCCACGAGTCTGGCTTGTCTCAAGATTAGGGGCATCACCCTCAACTCCCGTGAAATTGACTTACTGTAATCTCTATTCCTTTTCGGCCCATTTTTTTGTGTGAATTAATCATTATCCAGGTGGATATTGGTGGCCACCCACCTATTCCATTTGGAGTAGCACCATCAAATCTTCTAGCTTTTCACATTTAGCAACTTACAATTTTTAATGGGTGTTTCTCAAAGTTGTCAAATCCTCGAAGCCATTTTGGGGCCTTAATGATCTAGGGTGGATATTGGTGGCCACCCACCTATTCCATTTGAACCCCCACCATCAGCTCTTTTTTTCAATTTTTCAAGTTGCAACAAAACTTACTATTTTTAGCAATTTTTTAGGTCCTCAACTTCCGAAGCCGTTTTGAGGCCCTAAACGACATTTTTTGGGAAAACGAAGCAGAACATGGGTCCATAGACCAATGTTTCTCAAAATTTGTACCTCCTTGGACAGACATTTCTAATGAGCTATTGAGCATGTCAAAATATATATCTTTGACAAGCAATTTACGACTCCCGGGAAGTTGAACCACCAATTTACCCAAACGGGGCCCATAGTTTTGGCGCTTCATCTCCTATGGTTAGGTTTTCGGAACTTTAGAGTTCTCCATTATTTCTCAATAATAAATAGGCCTCGAGCCTCATTGTAACATAGTTCAAAGTTCCGTAGCCATAACATCTATTCTCGTAGACACGCTACCAGTCACTTCCCACCCCGTTTCCATTATGTTTGTAAGCTTTTTTCAATCATTATTGTATTAATAAAATGAAGCATTACTCTTCTCGCATCTCTATGTTCATGGTTACTTCTAATTCGTTGCATTCCCCGCATAAAATATGGATTAGTGGCATCGAGCGGGTTTGTTCTTTTTTTGTTTTTCTTTGCATGCCCTCAATGCGGTCAAAGTATAAGGAGTTAGGGCTTGATCTAGTTAAACCCTACAAGATCACCTCGCAAACCCGGAAGGACCTCCCATGGTGGAAGAAAAGAAAGACGAGGGAGTAGGATATCTTATCAAATATTGCTCGAGGAGGCCCTCGAGAAACAAAGGAACACAATGATGGATAAATTTTCTCAAATCCTTCAACGACTACCCACATATGGCACACCGCATCCAAATGCCCACTGAGGCTCCACTCCCTTCAAGGTATAGGTAAACTTCGACATTCCTATATTTGAAGGAAAAATAGATGCAGATGCTATAGACAAATGGTTAAATTTGCCGGAAGGGTATTTCTCGCCCATGACTTCTCCTCGACCAAGAAAAGATTATTTTTGCACTCCCCAAAGCCGCCCCCCATGTCAAATACTCGGTGGGAAACCTACCGTGAGCAGAGGGTGAAGGGGAACCCTCTCTATTCTCGGCCACACCCACTTGGAATTCATTCCGAGATGGCATCAAGGATCAATATTACCTCGTGGGGAGCTATTATGAAAAATACATCAAATGGACCACGCCGCGGAAACAAAAAGGATCAAGATGTGCTTGAATTGATGAATCTATTCCATACCCCGTGCACAAAGCCAGTATTAAAGATTCGTAAAGACATTTGGTGTCAAGTACCACGACTTTCGCACAAACACATTCAAATGAGGAAATGGAGGTTCCTTGACATTACAAAATCTCAGAGAAATTTGCTGAATAAATCACTTATTCAATCGAGATTAACCCGATCACACATCAATTTCGAATTGCATGCATAACACATAATCTCTTCTACGATTAATCGTCACATGCGGAAAGAATAGAAGCGATATAACATCAAATCATCACACACATTAACATAGTATGTATGGGGAAAGCGTATAGCTGAAAACCCCTCAGCTATTCTATATATTAGATGGAGAGAACATGCAACAAATACATAGTACAAACTCCTCACAAGTACTCAGTACTATCTCCCAAAGCTACACAAAAACTAGCTTGGTTTTGAACAAGTCACAAGTTCAAAACACACCCACTAATTTCCCTGCCTCTATTGCGCAGTCAAGGCTGGTCTAAATAGAGATCCAAGTTCGAATCTCACTGGCTCCAACTGCGTAATTTTCATTGGTAATTTCCTCCAAGTATGGTGCAAATATCATGCACAACTAATGTCGCAACTGATAGCTAACTCAACCCTTTCATCTACCCCTTTCACTTGTCGCCACTGAACTGTCAATGCACTGAGTTAAACTGATGTGTTCTTTAGCTGAATAATGAGTTAATAATTTGTGAATTAAATAATATTTAATTCACACAACTCATCTCTAGTGTATTAGCCAGTTAAACTAAATACAACTAGTTCAACTAGTTAACCAGAACACCATCTCCATTAACTGTCGCATCAACTCCACCAAACTCTGCCACTTGATCTCTAACTGAAGTCAACCATGCATTAGCTCAAATAACCCATAGGAAAAGTGTAAATCCTTCTGGCAGCTGCATGCCCCACATCCGGGGGTCAGACTGAAGTGCTCCAAGAGAGTAAACTGAAGTTTAGAGTCCAAATATTATTAAGGGTAAATAATATTTGACTGTTCTATTTTTAGCCCGCCAGTCTAAAAATAGACTTCGACCTAAATGCTAAAAATAGAGATCCATCTATTTTTACCAACTCGAACAATCATCCAAGAATAGCATACTGTAGCTCCCGGTCCATGATCCATATGTCTAAAAATAGACATAGTCTAAAAATAGACTTTTCGACAAAAATCACATGTGTGGTCCCCACCTAGTTTAGGTGATCACTTTCCAACTAGGATCAGGAAAGATGTTTCAGGAGGCCTCCTTCACTGTTTATTGTTGCCATTTTCAACACTCCCTCTCAACAAGAAAGGACTGTCTTTGCATGCGACATGCAACTCCATGCATTCGCCCTGCAACCTTCACAAGCGCCATGCAACTCCATGCATCTGCTCTGCAACTCCTCTGAAACTGAATAGGCTCCAAAAAACTCAATCAGTCTTGATGCATCTAGCATCTATCATCAAATTCTTCGACTTCTGCTTGGCCAACTGCACATGTCATCAGGAACTACTGCGCTGTTGAACTCTTGCACCCATGCACTCTTGCACTTGCTGTCAACTCTGATCCACGCTCCAGTATCCGACACTGTCACTTTGATCTGCCTGCATCACTCCAACTGATCTTTCTACTGCTGCGCTGTGGGCACCTCGTAGCCAGGTTCAATCCATGAGATCCACACCATCTCATGAATCTACCCAGAAATCTCCTCATGGGATTAATCATGCATGTCGCCCCACCTCTCACCTGGTGGTATAGCTGCATGCACTCCCTCTGCCCGTCTGGCACGAAATTTCTCTGCATGAGTGGTCTCTCCCACTCCATGATCCTCTTGTGGCTGCTCCACATCCCGAGGTTCACTATCACCTGCATGCAAAACTTGCTCCCTCTCAAGCTTCAATTGCATGTCTTTCTCGCCTGCATGCAACACTTGCTCCCTCTCAAGCTTCAGTTGCATGTCTTTCTCCTGCTTCCCAACAATAGGAAGCTCCATAGACATCCCATCTACTTCAAGTCTATAGAGATTCTTTGCTCGAATCCCAACCTTCTTGACTTGTCCCGTTGCCTTGTGCCGAAGGAAAACTTTTCCTTCTCTAAAGACAACTTCATACCCTTTATCCTCTAACATTGCGACTGAGATCAGATTCTTTGTTAGACCTGGTACATGCAATACATCTTGTAAAAGAATGAGTTTACTTGACTCCCTCTGAAAGGTTATGGTACCAATGCCGGTCGCATTGTATCATCCACCGTCGCCCAACTCAACATGCATCTAGAGACCTTTCTCCACCAAGTCACTGAAAAGATTTGCATCTCCCGTCATGTGAAAGGAAGCGCCACTATCAATATACCACCCCGATCCCAATGCACTAGACAACATGCATGTGATCAATGAGAAGTCCAGCTCAAATTGCGAGGCAAGAGCCTCACCAGCTGCAGCTCCAGCAGCCTGCTTGTTCTTCTTCTTTTGTGGACAATTCGTGGCGTAATGTCCATGATCGTGACAGTGAAAACACTTCACTTTGGACATGTCACGCTCTTTACCATCCGCACCGGATTGAGAAGCCTTCTCCTTTCCCTTCCCCTTCCTTGCTTTGGTAGCCAAAGCGTAGTCTTCTTCATCAGATACCTTTGATGAAGATCCATCCCTGGTAGTCCTCCTGATCTCCTCTTGCATGAGATCCGACCACAGTCGCTCCCATCCCGGCAACTTCTCCCGACCATTGACACTATCCTGATAGGAATGCCAAGCCTTCGGAAGACCAAGGAGAGCCAGGTCAACCAAGTCCTCATCTTCGACAGTCACCCCCACACTTCCCAGCTCATCTCTGCACTGAGTGAACTTCGTGAGGTATTTTGCGATGCTGTCGCCTTTCTCCATATTGATGTTCCTGAGTCTATCTTTGAGCGCCAGCTTCCTTTGGTCACTCTTGCTTTGGTATAGATCCGTCAAATCTTTCCACATCAAATATGGAGAAGCCTTTCCATGCAGGCTGGATACAATGTGATCCTTTACGCCCTCCAACAGGATCCTTCGACACTTTGCTTGTTTCTTTCGCCAGGCTTCCACAACATCAACATCATTAGAAGTAGGCTTTGGAATATCTTTCTCCACGAATTCCAACAGCCCATGATCATCTAATACAGCCTCCATGCGGTCCTTCCATGCAACATAATTCGAACTGCCTTCCAAGGCATATTCTAGTCGCAACCCGATGAAAGACATTTTCACCGCGGCACCAAGAACACAAATCTGCAAACTCGAATTTCACCACTAGCTGATAACTCAATCGCTTCCGATCTACACTCGAGAACAAATTATTTCCAAATCAGAGATTGACTGCATGGGCTTTTACCAGACCTTTCACTTTCTAAAGAAAGATGAATCCGGAGGCTATCTGGCCCGTATGCAGGCTCTGTCCGAGGAAATAAGTTTGCAATCACCGTAATAGATCTCGAAAATTAATATAGCTCCGATACCATGTAGAAATTTGCTGAATAAATCACTTATTCAATGGAGATTAACATGATCACACATCAATTTCTAATTGCATGCATAACACATAATCTCTTCTACAATTAATTGTCACATGCGGAAAGAATAGAAGCGATAGCACATCAAATCATCACACACATTAACACAGTATGTATGGGGAAAGCTTATAGCTGAAAACCCCTCAGATATTCTGTATATTAGATGGAGAGAACATGCAGAAAATACATAGTACAAACTCCTCACAAGTACTCAGTACTATCTCCCAAAGCTACACAAAAACTAGCTTGGTTTTGAACAAGTCACAGGTTCAAAACACACCCACTAATTTCCCTGCCTCTATTGCGCAGTCAAGGCTGGTCTAAATAGAGATCCAAGTTCGAATCTCACTGGCTCCAACTGTGCAATTGTCATTGGTAATTTCTTCCAAGTGTGGTGCAAATCTCATGCACAACTAATGTCGCAACTGATAGCTAACTCAACCCTTTCATCTACCTCTTTCACTTGTCGCCACTGAACTGTCCATGCACTGAGTTAAACTGATGTGTTCTTTAGTTGAATAATGAGTTAATATTTTGTGAATTAAATAAGATTTAATTCACACAACTCATCTCTAGTGTATTAGCCGGTTAAACTAAATACAACTAGTTCAACTAGTTAACCAGAACACAAGCTCCATTAACTGTCGCATCAACTCCACCGAACTCCGCCACTTGAGCTCTAACTGAAGTCAACCATGCATTAGCTCAACTAACCCATAGGAAAAGCGTAAATCCTTCTGGCAGCTGCATGCCCCACATCCGGGGGTCAAACTGAAGTGCTCCAAGAGAGTAAACTGAAGTTTAGAGTCCAAATATTATTAAGGGTAAATAATATTCGACTGTTCTATTTTTAGCCCGCCAGTCTAAAAATAGACTTCGACCTAAATGCTAAAAATAGAGATCCATCTATTTTTACCAACATGACCAATCCTCCAAGAATAGCATACTGCAGCTCCCGGTCCATGATCCATATGTCTAAAAATAGACATAGTCTAAAAATATACTTTTCGACAAAAATCACATGTGTGGTCCCCACCTAGTTTAGGTGATCACTTTCCAACTAGGATCAAGAAAGATGTTTCAGGTGGCCTCCTTCATTGTTTCTTGTTGCCATTAAGAAAAACATCGCCTTTGACATATCGCTATGCCGCCAAGATAGAGCAAAAATTTAAGCAGAAGAAGTGAGACTTTGGATCTGTGAATCCGAAAGGTGCCTCCGAACCAAAGAACAAGGGGTAAGGCCAAAGAAATACAACTCAGAACAACACCAAAAATCCAAAGAAGGACATATGGAAGTGGTGTTAATTTCATAAACGCCCCACTCACAGCACAAACGAGTGTCAGGCCAAATAGTCTTTGGTGGCCGAACTAAAGGCACCTGAATTAGATGTATTTTCTAATCCTGAGTTAGAACTAGACAAAGGCAATGAAAAAGGGAAGCAGATCATTAATGCGGATCCCAGTGCCATTTTTTCCACGACTAAGATCCAGAGGGAGGGTCCAGAGGATCAAGAGGAGGGGGAGTGCCTCTTCCAGTCGCAGATGTGGGTGAAGGGTTCTCCGCTGCAATTTCTCGTCGATAGCAGAAGCCAAAAGAACCTCATTTCAGCATAGGTCATGAAACATCTCGTCCTACTGACCATAGCACACCCGCAGCCATGTACCATCGGGTGGCTCCACCTAGGGAGAGATCTCCGCATTTGCAGCAGTGCCACCTTCCGTACAGTATCAACCCATTCACGAATGAGGTATTGTGTGATGTTGCTCCTCATGATGTAGCTGATGTATTATTGGGCCAACCATAATTGTGGAGGTGACATGTTGTGTATGAGTCTAGGCCTCATGCTGTTATTATTACTTTTGGAAATAACTTGTACAAGATACCGGAGGTAGTACCGCCTCCTGTCATCTCTTTGACTATTGCAAAACAATGTAGTAAGATTGTTTCTCAAACCAGAAAATTAATTTTCCTTACAACTCACTCACAAGGAAAGAATAATATTGTGGCCAGAACCTTGAAATAGGGCTCCCTTGCACAGCTGCAGAAGATGGAAAAAGTCATGGAGGAATAGGAGGACATTTTCTCCTCACTCATAGAGGTTCCTCTACACTGTCAGGATAAGCACTCTATTGATCTGACTCCCAATGCACCACCGCCCGATGTTTCCATACATCCTGCAAATACACATACATAATCCAAATATGTATTGTCTGAGGCTGATAAAGAAACCAAATTTACTAAATGCATCCAACATGTCCACCCGCAAGTCCATGACATCTTCAACACATCTAATACTCATTTGAACAGAATTTGCCTCATCTCATGGAGGATCTAAACGCAATGGGGACCATTGCTTCCTTAGTAGGGAGGAATGATCCAGGTGGATATCGGTGGCCACCCACCTATTCCATTTGGACCAGCACCATCAATTCTTGCAGCTTTTCACATTGAGCACAACTTACTATTTTTAGCAGGTTTTCGGGTCCTCCACTCCCGGAGGCGTTTTGGGGCCTTAATGATCCAGGTGGATATTTTTGGCCACCCATATATTCCATTTGAACCCCCACCATCAGTTCTTTCAATTTTCAAGTTGCAACAAAACTTACTATTTTTAGCATTTTTTTGGGTCCTGAACTTCCAGAGCCGTTTTGAGGCCCTAAACGACGTTTTTTTGGGAAAACGGAGAGCAACATGGGTCCATTGTGTTGCTCGTTCAAAATTTGTACTCCTCGAATAGATATTTATAACAAGCTATTGAGCATTTCAAACGGAGATCAGATGCCAAAGTTACGTCCCCGAGAAGTTGAACCACCAATTTACCCAAACGGGGCCCATAGTTTTGGCGCTTCATCTCCTAGGGTTAGGTTTTTGGAACTTTAGAGTTCTCCATTGTTTCTCAATAATAAATAGGCCCTCGAGCCTCACTATAACATAGTTCATAGGTCTGTAGCCATCACATATCTTCTCAAAGATACGCTACCAGCGCCGTAGCTTGTTTCCATTATTTTTATAAGCTTATTTCAATCATTCTCTTAATAATAAAATGAAGCATTATTTCCGCCGCATCTCTATATTCATGGTTATTTCTATATTATGTTGCGTTCCTGCATAAAATCTGGATCAGTGGTATCAGAGCGGGTCTGCTCTTTCTTTCTTTTTCTTTGCATGTCCCCAATGCGGTCAGGGTATAAGGAGTTAGGGCTCGATCTGGTTGAACCCTTGCAAGATCAGCCTCGCAAACCCCGACGACCTCCCATGGCGAAATAAAAGAAAGAAGAGGGAGCAGGAGATCCTATCAAAATACTTCTCGAGGAGGGCCTCGAGAAACAAAGGAATGCGATGATGGATAACTTTGCTCAAATCCTTCAACCACTGTCCACATATGGTGCATCTACATCCAATAGCCACTCTGGAGGCACCACTCCCTTCAAGGTATAGGTAAACTTTGACATTCTTATATTTGAAGGAAAAATAGATGCAGATGCCGTAGACATATGGTTAAATTTGTTGGAAGGGTATTTCTCGGTCCATGACTTCTCTGACCGAGAAAATATTATTTTTGCACTCCTCAAAGCCGCCCCCCATGTCAAAGGCGGTGAAACCCTCTTGTCAGGGCGAAGGGGAACCCTCCCTACATTCTCGACACACCCACTTGGAATTAGATTAGAGATGGAGATCAAGGAACAAAATTACCACGATGAAGACTATGAACCAAATACATCAATATCTTTGGAAGCAGAGCTGGAGTGCGCCTGTGTAGTCTATTCTCACACTGCACACAATGTTAGGTAAATATTCGGAAAAGTAGTGCTAAATCTTGTGTTGTCTTGCACCAACACATTCGGGAGGAAATGGAGTTCCTTTGCATTGTAACGCGGCATATGTGTACAAGATGGAAAAGAAATTTAAGCGAAGAAATCGAAAACTTTGGATCTGTGAATCTAAAATATGCCCCAGAACCAAAGAAAAGGGGCGAAGCAAAAATATATCTCGAACAACACCACAAATCCAAAGAAGGACATAGGGAAGTGGTGTGAATTTCATAACAGCCCCACTCATAGCACAAACGAGTGTCGGGCCAAACAGTCTTTGGTGGCTGAACTAACGGCACCCGAATCAGATGCATTTTCTGATCCTGAGTTAGAACCAGACAAAGGCAATGACAAAGGGAAGCAGATCATTGATGCGGATCCCAGTGCCATTGTTGCCACCACCAAGATCCAGAAGGAGGGTCCAGAGGATCCAGAGGAGGGGGAGCGCCTCTTCCGGTCGCAGAGGTGGGTGAAGGGTTCTCATTGCAATTTCTCATCGTCAGCCTGACAAAGTAACCTCATTTAATGGAGGTGTGAAGTGTCTCGCTTTATCAACCATAGCACATGACCGTATACCATGGGTAGCTCCACAGAGAAGTCTCCACATCCGCCAGCAGTGCCACCTTCCATACAGTATCAAGCCATTCACGGATGAGGTATTGTGTGATGTTGCTCCTCTTGATGTAGCTGATGTATTATTGGGCCAACCATACTTGTGGAGGCGACATGCTGTGTATGAGTCTAGGCCTCGTGATGTTATTATTACTTTGGGAAATAACTTGTACAGGATACCGGAGGTAGTACCGCCTCCTGTCATCTCTTTGACTACTGCAAAACAACGTAGTAAGATTGTTTCCCAGACCAGGAAATTCATTTTCCTTACGACTCGCTCACAGGGAAAGAAGAATATTGTGGCCACAACCTCGAAACAGGGCTCCCTTTCACGGCTGCAGCAGATGGACAAAGTCATGGAGGAATACGATGACAATTTCTCCTCACTCTTAGAGGTTCCTCTACACTGTCAGGACAAGCACTCCATTGATCTGACTGCGACTCACCACTTCACGATGTTGCCACTAAGGGCATTAGTAGTTACCAGCATCTGACACATGTCACTGCGGGTCCATGACATCTGTACATCTAATACTCAGTTCAACAGAATTTTCCTCATCTCATGGAGGATCTCAACGCAATGGGGACCATTGCTTCCTAAGGAGGGAGGAATGATCCAGGCGGATATCGGTGGCCACCCACCTATTCCATTTGGACCAGCACCATCAATTCTTGTAGCTTTTCACATTCAGCACAACTTACTATTTTTAGTAGGTTTTCAGGTCCTCCACTCTCGGAGCCGTTTTGGGGGCTTAATGATCCAAGTGGATATTGGTAGCCACCCACCTATTCCATTTGAACCCCCATCTTCAGTTCTTTCAATTTTCAAGTTGCAACAACACTTACTATTTTTAGCAGTTTTTCGGGTCCTGAACTTCCGAAGCCGTTTTGAGGCCCTAAACGACATTTTTTGGGAAAACGGAGAGCAACATGGGTCCATGGTGTTGCTTGTTCAATTTGTACTCCTCAAACAAATATTTCCTAGCGACTATTAAGCGCGTCAAACGGAGATCGGGTGCCAAAGTTATGCCCCCGGGAAGTTGAACCACCAATTTACCCAAATGGGCGCCCACAGTTTTGGCGCCTCATCTCCTACGGTTAGGTTTTTGGACGTTTCAAATTCTACATTGTTTCTCAACAATAAATAGGCCCTCGAGCCTCATTGTAACACGGTTCAGAGGTCTGTAGCCACCACATCTCTTCTCAGAGATTCGCTACCAGCACCCTAGCTATTTTATTTCCATTATGTCTGTAAGCATCTTTCTGTTATTTGATATTAATGAAATGAAGTGTTATTTCCGCTGCATCTCTCTGTTCATGGTTATTTCTATATTCTGTTGCGTTCCTGCATAAATCCGGATCAGTGGTATCAGAGCGGGTCTGCTCTTTCTTTGTTTTTCTTTGCATGTCCCCAACGCGGTCAGGGTATAAGGAGTTAGGGCTCGATCTGGTTGAACCATTGCAAGATCAGCCTCGCAAACCCCGACGACCTCCCATGGCGGAAGAAAAGAAAGACGAGGGAGCAGGAGATCCTATCAAAATACTACTCGAGGAGGCTCTCGAGAAACAAAGGAACGTGATGATGGATAACTTTGCTCAAATCCTTCAACGACTGCCCACATATGGCGCATCTGCATCCAACAGCCACTCTGGAGGCGCCACTCCCTTCAAGGTACAGGTAAAATTTGACATTCCTATATTTGAAGAAAAAATAGATGCAGACGCTGTAGACAGATGGTTAAATTTGTTGGAAGGGTATTTCTCGGTCCATGACTTCTCTGACCGAGAAAAGATTATTTTTTCACTCCTCAAAGCCGCCCCCCATGTCAAAGACTGGTGGGAAACCTACCGTGAGCAAGAGGGCGAAGGGGAACCCTCTCTGTTCTCGACCACACCCACTTGGAATTCGTTCCAAGACGGCATCAAGGAACAATATTACCCTGTGGGGAGCTATGAGGACAAATACATCCAATGGACCACGCTGCGGCAACAAAAGGATCAAGATGTGCACGAACTGACGAATTTGTTCCATACCCTACGCACAAAGTTGGGTATTAAAGATTCAGAGAGACATTTGGTGCTCAAGTACCGCGGCTGTCTGCACAAACACATTCAGGAGGAAATGGAGTTCCTCGACATTACATCGCTTGGCATGGCATATCGCTATGCCGCCAAGATCGAGCAGAAATTTAAGCAGAAGAAGCGAGACTTTGGATCTGCAAATCTGAAAGGTGCCCCCGAACCGAAGAACAAGGGGCAAGGCCAAAGCAATGCGACTCGGAACAACACCACAAATCCAAAGAAGGACACAGGGAAGTGGTGTGAATTTCATAACAGCCCCACTCACAGCACAAACGAGTGTCGGGCCAAACAGTCTTTGGTGGCCGAACTAAAGGCACCCGAATCAGATGCATTTTCTAATCCTGAGACAAAGGCAATGACAAAGGGAAGCAGATCATTGATGCGGATCCCAGTGCCATTTTTGCCACCACCAAGATCCAGAAGGAGGGTCCAGAGGATCCAGAGGAGGGGGAGCGCCTCTTCCAGTCGCAGATGTGGGTGAAGGGTTCTCCGCTGCAGTTTCTCATCGATAGCGGAAGCCAAAAGAACCTCATTTCAGCAGACGTCGTGAAGCAACTCGGCCTACCAACCATAGCACACCCGCAGCCGTATACCATCGGGTGGCTCCACCCAGGGAGAGATCTCCGCATCCGCCAGCAGTGCCGACTTCCATATAGTATCAAGCCATTCACGGATGAGGTATTGTGTGATGTTGCTCCTCTTGATGTAGCTGATGTATTATTGGGCCAACCATACTTGTGGAGGAGACATGATGTGTATGAGTCTAGGCCTCGTGCTGTTATTATTACTTTGGGAAATAACTTGTACAAGATACCGGAGGTAGTACCGCCTCCTGCCATCTCTTTGACTACTGCAAAACAACGCAGTAAGATTGTTTCCCAGACCAGGAAATTCATTTTCCTTACGAATCACTCACAGGGAAAGAAGAATATTGTGGCCACAACCTCGAAACAGGGCTCCCTTTCACGGCTGCAGCAGATGGAAAAAGTCATGGAGGAATACGATGACAATTTCTCCTCACTCATAGAGGTTCCTCTACACTGTCAGGACAAGCACTCCATTGATATGACTCCCAATGCACCACCACCTGATGTTTCCATACATCCTGCAACTACACATACAGAATCCAAACATGTACTGTATGAGGCTGATAAAGAAACCAAATTTACTAAACGCATCCAGCATGTCCACCCGCAGGTCCATGACATCTTCAACACATCTAATACTCAGTTCAACAGAATTTGCCTCATCTCATGGAGGATCTCAATGCAATGGGGACCATTGCTTCCTAAGGAGGGAGGAATGATCTAGGTGGATATTGGTGTCCACCCACCTATTCCATTTGGACCAGCACCATCAATTCTTGCAGCTTTTCACATTCAGCACAACTTACTATTTTTAGTAGGTTTTCGGGTCCTCCACTCCCGGAGCCATTTTGGGGCCTTAATGATCCAGGGGATATTGGTGGCCACCCACCTATTCCATTTGAACCCCCACCATTAGTTCTTTTAGTTTTCAAGTTGCAACAAAACCTACTATTTTTAGCAATTTTTCGGGTCCTGAACTTCCGGAGCCGTTTTGAGGCCCCAAACGACGTTTTTTGGGAAAACGGAGCGCAACGTGGGTCCATGGTGTTGCTCATTCAAAATTTGTACTCCTCAGATAGATATTTATAATGAGCTATTGAGCATGTCAAATGGAGATCGTATGCCAAAGTTACATCCCGGGGAAGTTGAACCACATATTTACCCAAATGGGGCCCATAGTTTTGGTGCTTCATCTCCTAGGGTTAGGTTTTTGGAAGTTTAAAGTTCTCCATTGTTTCTCAATAATAAATAGGCCCTCGAGCCTCATTGTAACAAAGTTCAGAGGTCTGTATCCATCACATCTCTTCTCAGAGATACGGTACCAGTGCCCTAGCTTGTTTCCATTATGTTTGTAAGCTTATTTCAATCATTCTTTTATTAATAAAATGAAGCATTATTTCCGCTGCATCTCTATGTTAATGGTTATTTCTGTATTCTGTTGCATTCCTGCATAAAATCTGGATTAGTGGTATCAGAGCAGGTCTTCTCTTTCTTCTTTTTTCTTTGCATGTCCCCAACGCAGTCAGGGTATAAGGAGTTAGGGCTCGATCTGGTTGAACCCTTGCAAGATCAGCCTCGAAAACCACGAAGACCTCCCATGGCGGAAGAAAAGAAAGACGAGGGAGTAGGAGATCCTATAAAAATACTACTCGAGGAGGCCCTCGAGAAACAAAGGAACGCGATGATGGATAACTTTGCTCAAATCCTTCAAGGACTACCCACATATGGCGCATCTGCATCCAACAGCCACTCTGGAGGTGCCACTCCCTTCAAGGTAAAGGTAAACTTTTATATTCTTATATTTGAAGGAAAACTAGATGTAGATGTCATAGACAGATGGTTAAATTTGTTGGAAGGGTATTTCTCGGTCCATGTCTTCTTTGACCGAGAAAGGATTATTTTTGCACTCCTCAAAGTCGCCCCCCATGTCAAAGACTGGTGGGAAACCTACTGTGAGCAAGAGGGCGAATGGGAACCCTCTCTGTTCTCGGCCACACCCACTTGGAATTCATTCCGAGACGGAATCAAGGAACAATATTACCTCGTGGGGAGCTATGATGAAAAATACATCCAATGGACCATGCTGCGGCAACAAAAGGATCAATATGTGCCTGAACTGACGAATCTGTTCCATACCCTACGTACAAAGTTGGGTATTAAAGATTCAGAGAGACATTTGGTGTTCAAGTACCATGACTATCTACACAAACACATTTAGGAGGAAATGGAGTTCCTTCACATTACATCGCTTGGCACAGCATATCGCTTTGCCGCCAAGATCGAGCAGAAATTTAAGAGGAAGAAGTGAGACTTTGGATCTGTGAATCCGAAAGATGCCCCAAACCAAAGAACAAGGGGAAAGGCCAAAGCAATATGACTCATAAAAACACCACAAATCCAAAGAAGGACATAGGGAAGTGGTGTGAATTTCATAACAGCCCCACTCACAACACAAATGAGTGTCGGGCCAAACAGTCTTTGGTGGTCGAACTAAAGGCACCTGAATCAGATGCATTTTTTTATCCTGAGTTAGAACCAGAAAAATGCAATGACAAAGGGAAGAAAATAATTAATGCAGATCCCACTGCCATTGTTGCCACCACCAAGATCCAGAGGGAGGGTCCAGAGGATCCAGAGGAGGGGGAGCGCCTCTTCCAGTCGCAGATGTGGGTGAAGGGTTCTCTGCTCCAATTTCTTGTCGATAGCAGAAGCCAAAAGAACCTCATTTCAGAAGAGGTCATGAAGTGGCTCAGCCTACTGACCATAGCACACCTGCAGCCGTATACCATCAGGTGGCTCCACCCAGGGAGAGATCTCCGCATCCACCAGCAGTGTCGCCTTCCGTACAGTATCAAGCCATTCAAGGATGAGGTATTGTGTGATGTTGCTCCTCTTGATTTAGCTGATGTATTATTGGGCCAACCATACTTGTGGAGGTGACATGCTATGTATGAGTCTAGGCCTCATGATGTTATTATTACTTTGTGAAATAACTTGTACAAGATACCAGAGGTAGTACCGCCTCCTGTCATCTCTTTGACTACTGCAAAACAACATAGTAAGACTGTTTCCCAAACTAGGAAATTCATTTTCCTTACAACTCACTCATAGGGAAAGAATAAAATTGTGGCCACAACCTTGAAACAGGGCTCCCTTGCACGGCTGCAGCAGATGGACAAAGTCATGGAGGAATACGACGACATTTTCTCCTCACTCATAGAGGTTCCTCTACACTGTGAGGACAACCACTCCATTGATATGACTCCCAACGCACCACCACCTGATTTTGCCATACATCCTGCAACTACACATACATAATACAAACATGTATTGTTTGAGGCTAATAAAGAAACCAAATTTACTAAACGCATCCAGCATGTCCACCCACAGGTCCATGACATCGTCAACACATCTAATACTCAGTTCAACAGAATTTGCCTCATCTCATGGAGGATCTCAATGCAATGGGGACCATTTCTTCGTAAGGAGGGAGGAATGATCCAGGTGGATATCAGTGGCCACCCACCTATTCCATTTGGACCAACACCATCAATTCTTGCAGCTTTTCACATTCAGCACAACTTACTATTTTTAGCAGGTTTTCAGGTCCACTCCCGGAGCCATTTTGGGGCCTTAATGATCCAGGTGCATATTGGTGGCCACCCACCTATTCCATTTGAACCCCCACCATCAGTTCTTTCATTTTTCAAGTTGCAACAAAACTTACTATTTTTAGCAGTTTTTCGGGTCCTGAACTTCCAGAGCCGTTTTGAGGCCCTAAACGACGTTTTTTGGGAAAACGGAGAGCAACATGGGTCCATGGACTAATGTTGCTTGTTCAAAAGTTGTACTCCTTGGACATATTTTTCTAACAAGCTATTGAGCACATCAAACAAATATCGGATGCCAAAGTTACGTCCCCGGGGAGTTGAACTACCAATTTACCCAAACGGGGCCCACAGTTTTGGCGCTTCATCTCCTAGGGTTAGGTTTTTGGAAGTTTAGATTTCTCCATTGTTTCTCAATAATAAATAGGCCCTCGAGCCTCATTGTAACATAGTTCATAGGTCTATAGCCATCACATCTCTTCTCAGAGATACGCTACCAGCGCCCTAGCTTTTTTCCATTATGTTTGTAATCTTATTTCAATCATTATTTTATTAATAAAATGAAGAATTATTTCCACTGCATCTCTATGTTCATGATTATTTCTGTATTCTGTTGCATTCCTGCATAAAATCTGGATCACATCTGCACCGGTTGTTAGTATGACTTTGTCTTCATCAGGGCCTTCTACTATCCATGGGTCTATTTTTATCAATCCGACGATAACTTTTATGCCCGTAGTGAGTGGATCACAACCTTGCATTTTGGAAATCCACCCTAATTGCACTACACCTATGGTTTCTACTTCCATTCCTAGCAGTTATAGATTCGATGAGTATTTTTTGGCCATTCAACAACAGTATTATACCTCTCAGGGTCCTCAACTACAGAATTCCACCCCTCAGGGTTCTCAGCAGTTGGTAACTTTTGGCAATCCTCCACATAATTATGATGTATATGGTAATCCTATTTATTTTCCTCTGATTGATCCCAGTCATTTCACTTACCAACAGGGACAACCCTATGGTTTCCAAGGACAACCCTCCTAGGGACAACCTTTGATCCAACAGGGACAACCGTCTAGTTCATAAGGACAACCTTATGGTCCTCAAGGACAACCCTTATAGGGAAAACCTTTGGCCCAACAAGGACAACCCTTTCATCCTATTGGTCCATATCATGTTCAACAGGGTGCATCTCATCTCCCTGGGGAAAAATCTATCCACACTAGGGACAAAATTTTGTGCAACAACATCAACCTTACGTTTAGAAAGGCCCAACTTTTGTAAAACAAGGACAACCCTATGGTCCTGCGCCGGCTCAACCTGGTCTTCAGGGGCAACCTAGTGGCCCTCAGTATCCAGGCCAACCTGCTCTGCAGGGGAAACCTGTCCAACCTCAATATTCGGGTAAACTTGTACCATAGGGGAAACTCGTTCCACCGTAAGGCACTGCTTATTTTCCTACATGTCAATCTCAGGTCATATATAGTGTACCCCAAGGTGTTGCTTATATCCCTCAAGATTAATCTCAGATGGTATACATTTCTCCTCGAGGCCATGCATATCTTCCACCAGGTTAAACTCAAGTGTTGTATAATGCACCTCAAGGTACTTCTTTCATTCTACAGCAAAATCCATATGTTTCTTAGCAAGGACCTAAGTGGTATGCTCAGAATCAATATCCTAGTCCTCAACCCACGTATGGGTAGAAATTTCACGCTTATAACCCCTATGGACAGAGTCCTCTGGGATAAAACATATTGGGGAAGAATTTCTCTCAACCTGGGTGGAATCCAAATGCTGGTCTTTATCAACAACCTACGATGCCTTTAAATACTCAATTACCTTTCCTTGCTACGTTGGAACTGCCTAATGTTTCAAAGTTGACGAATGATCCTATCATTCATAACCCGTATTGGCCTCTAGTTCCAACAAAAATTCCTGGTGATTGTCCCAAGTTTGTGGGAAAGTTTGGAGAAGACCCCCAAACACATGTTATGACTTCTCACCTTTGGTGTTCTTCTAACTCTTGGGTCAACAATTCTATCCGAATCCATCTTTTCCAACGCACTCTTACTGGTGCCACTGCCAAGTGGTACATCGAATTATCTTGTGGTGTCTTCCAAGATTTCAACTCTTTAGCCATGGTGTTTCTCATGCACTTTCAGTTACCGGTTTGGTATGAAACCATGATGCACTTCCTCACATTCTTGAATTAAGATCGAGCTACCCATATCTCTTATCATATTCATGAATGGAGGCGTTGTCGTCGTCTGATCAAGTTTGAAATTCCTAATCAAATTCTAACTGATTGGTTTACTACCTCCTCCATTGCTCCAATTGATAAGGACATTGATATGGGGGTATGCATCACTGAGGAACAAGCCATTTCTCATTCCGAGTACCTTGATCTTCTATACTCTTAGTCTAGCACATTGTACAAACTCTTGGCTGATGCTACTAGACCTAGAACTTCTAAAGAACTAACGATGCCATCTGTCGACGGTATAATTGCTTTCGTGTCTCAGACTTCTCAGAATTCTTCTCCTCCAAATCACGGGAAGAAAAATTATACTTCTTCTAGGAATACTTATTCTCAGCCGATCCCGAATTCTGGTAAAACCGCGGAAGTGAATGTCATTCAGGCCAATCCGGTGGATAAAACTTCAAAGGGTAAAAAGAAGGGTAAAGGTAAGGCCAAAGCCGATACCCTGAAACAAGATTCTCAGAAATATCATGCTGATGTTGCGTCGCAACATAAACCGAAGTACCCTTGATTGATTTGTAATGAAGAACACTACATCGAGGACTATCCTCAACGGGCTGAAGTGATTCGCTTTCTCAAAGGCACCCAAGGCACTCTGGTTGTTCTGAAGGAACCGTTTCCATCACAACAGACTCAATTGGTAGAGAAACCTCAGTCCTCTACCCCATTTGGCTCTAAGGTTTTCATGATGAACGGTTCTGCATCCATTTCTATTTCTACCCGGTAGAAATATTATACCGAATCACGTCAAACAGTGGGGAAAGAGATCACTGATGGTCCTCCTCCTCTGCATGCTTCTGGCCCTCTTCAAATTGAAAGGCCCAGTACTGAGCCTGTTGTTTGACCACCTTCCAAAAGGTGTACTTTGTAAGTCTTCTTACAATCCTAATGCCTGTGCTGCTCATCATTACATTATTATTGAGGATTTAGCTCAAGAGCCATCTGCTATGTCTGAATTATAAGTCCTTAAGAGTTATCCATATCAAAGGAAGGCTTTGCTATCTTCCATTGGTGGGGTTAATCTCGTTGATTCTAGTCTTATCACTTTCGACCTGGAGAATTTCGTCCCACGTCTCCCTCACCAGGTTCTGCTAATCATTCAAGTTGGGATTAATGGACTGAATATCCATCGAGCGATCGTGGACGAGGGTGCGTCTATGTGCATCATGTCATCCTCCTGTTGGAAAGCCATTGGTTCTCTAGCTCTTAATTCATCTCCAAATTCTCTTGTAATATTCCAAAATTTTAGCCTCCAAGCTAAATGGAATATTAGAGTTGTTTTATCACTAGGTAGGTGAATAAATGGGTATGGAGGCCCATTTATCTATTTAGAAGGATCAATAACACTCCTAATGTGAAAGGAGTAAGAATAAGTAGCTAATTTGAGCACCCTTGGGTGTGGACAGAGATGGGATCATGTTGATTCAGTCAACTTTGACCAAGTCAACAAAGCTGTATAGATACATTGAACTTCCTTGATGGATAGTGCAGTTTTGGTGCAGGACAACTTGCATGAGCTTGATGACACATGTGGATGGGACCCAATGTGGAGAGGTTCACTTGCTATATATGGAGAGGATGGGAGCCTTTGTTATTCATTTTTTTATATTATCATTTGATATTGTCTATTTAGACTTGGCTTCCTCTTGCTATTTAGCAGGGTTGCAGTGCT
This sequence comes from Pinus albicaulis, assembly GCA_034641835.2. Classification (NCBI taxonomy): domain Eukaryota; kingdom Viridiplantae; phylum Streptophyta; class Pinopsida; order Pinales; family Pinaceae; genus Pinus; species Pinus albicaulis. The sequence continues at coordinate 11,468 of JAXQQM020068450.1, read as the reverse complement.
ATTGAGCACAGGGTGTTCCCGAGCAGGAATCCCACCTCTTCCCTTGAGAGGCCTCTTGGGAGATCTTGTCCTATATTGCTCCACATCCAGGCTTCATGCCAAGCACCATTATTTAGTCCCACCATTATTTCTCTAGTAGGATATTTATGAGTTGCAGGGTGTTGTAGTGGAGGTTTGTTAACACCACTTCCGGACCTGTTTCTTAGTAGAAGGTGCCTTCCTTCTCTTGGGAGATCAGCTAAGAATATTTCTGAGCACATTTCATATCTTGGCAGTAGGCTAAAGTATTTCTCATCTCCTACAGCGTAGTCCCTTGTAGGAACTACGTCATTTTTCATAAAGTTGTTGCAGCAGGGTTAAGACCCTTGTTTCTGAACTAGTTTCCTAGGGAAAGGGCCAACCCTTCTCCCGGAAAGCTAGAGGAAGGGATTCTCATCCCTCTTTTGTATTATTAAGCTATATTGCTATAATTTTGCAGTAAGACTACATTTTTCTGAGCTAAATATTAGATCTGCTCTTTTTGTACTTGTACTTTCATGAAACCCTTGCGGGGTTGTCTTCATAATGCAATAAGGAGGCCAGATCTTCATTTTCCTAGCATATTGTTCCATAAATTTCTAGATCCATGTTGTTCCATTATTATACTACAAAAAACCCTTATAAAATAACGCTTTCATTTTCTTCAGTCTTTTCTGCATCACTTAAGTCATGGGGTTTGGATATTTTTGAGTTGATATGAAGCCGAGAGGTCTGTTGAACATATCAAAATGGATTTAATCCTAATCCCCTTTTGTATGTGAGGAAATGATATCATATTCTAAGGGAACCAAGAATTATTTCACCAAGTAAAAATGCAGATCTTCAGAAATAACGTTTTCAGGGTCTATTTGTTGCATTTTCCCCACTTGGGAATGTGTAGAAGTTATTCTTTTATTGTTGTTTCACTCATTTTATGGCTATGTGTTCTTAACACATCATATGAGTCTATTTATCACTGAACATCCATTATTATTTTTAGGTGTTGTTGTAGCTCCAACTTAAGAATATCTTAAGATATTCTTATTGTTGTAGATTTTCCCTATTTTGGGATATTACAGTGGTATCAGAGAATAGTCTTGGCTCAGCCTGTGGAACTCAGCCATGCGAACATCAAGAGAAGGAGAGATGAATAGAAATAAGACTCCATTTTCTGGAGAGAGAAGGGGAGATAGGGTTACAAAGCTTCTTCCAAAATCTATGCAGTGCATCAATGAAGATCTTAAGAAGATAAGAGGAGAGATTGAATCTCCTGAGGAATTTGGATCTAGAGCTAGATATATATTGGCGCATGATAGGTGTGAGCATTCAGCTACACCCTATTCTGCACAGCACAGTCGAATGCCTAGATTTGTTATGAAAGAGATGAAAGAAGAGGAAATGATAAGGAGGGGAACTCTTAGTAATTTTCTACAAGAGTATGAATCTCAAACTGAAAAGTTTAGAGATCATATTACTTTCAAATATTTTTGCAAGATAAAGGTGGAGAGGAGAAAGTTAAATGACACGGATAGATTTTCTCTATCTACCTTTGATGGATCCCCAACTTGTTCAGCCAAAGCTTGGGTGGAGGAGTTGCATACTTATTTGTAGCAGCACCAAGTTTTTGAAGATGAAGCCATCAGAGTTGCAGTGCTGGACTTTGAAGGTAAGGCCTATGCTTGGTGTTAGCACCGTGTAATTAGCAAGGTTGGAAAAATTCCAACTGTAAGGAGAACATTATTTCAACCACTTTGGGATTCTAGGATCTAGCCTTCCTGAATCCGGAGAGGGATCTCTCCAATAAGTGCAAAGATGGATTTATCTTTGGAGTTTTGGATAATGATATTAGGCTAGTTATGAAGGACAAAGGTTTGTTTTTTTTTTGGATGGTTGAGCATGATTACTATTTGAGGTGGAAAGTTCTAAGTTCAAGGAGTTTCAAAGGTGAGAAGTTGCAAGCAAATAGAACAAGCTTTGGCCATGAAGAGAGATAATTGCAGGTTTCAGTCCATTGGGCTACAGAGTCATAATAGGGTTTAATTGAAATAGCAAGAGGCAAGAGTGGTCCATGGGGCAAGTCATATGTGTCTAAGCATCTCTTTGAAATTTGATTTATGGAATGAAATGATACAAAAATAAGGGGAATTAAACAGATGAAGAAAAAAGAGTAGCCTAGGATCTGGTAAGTACTTTGAAACTAGCTAGCCTTTGATACACTTTCAATAGAAAACATATAAAAACAAGCGAAACACAAATGATAACAAAGGATGGTCTAAGATCTGGTAAGTACTTCTAAACAAGCCGGCTTTCAACACATTCCAAGGGAAACATTCGAACGGAGTCTTTGGGTATAAAACGAGGACCGAGGCTATATCTTCCTTAGTTCATCTCTACTTAACATTAAATGAAATTAACCTCGAGAAAATATTGACTAAAAAAATAAGCTTTACACGACTGACATTCCTATCTTAAAAAGCCGAATTAAATCATTCTAAATAACACGGATTGGAAAGAAAACATTTGATTGGAAATATGATGCAGAGTGTTGTCCTTGATGGCAACCCAATGAATGGAGATGAAGACATGCGACTGTTGACATGTGTTGTCCTTGATGGCAATCCACCTGATGAAGTTATTCTTGACTTGATGGACTTGGTAAATGATGTAAATCTGATGTTTGTTGACAATATGATGCTGAGTGTTGTTCTTGAAAGGCAACCCACTTGATGAAGATGATGACAACTTACTTGATGAAGTTGTGCTTGAGAGAATATGTTCCTGATGAAGAAAATATGATGTTTCTACAGTATGTACAGAAGGCAATGAAGAAAGGAATTCAGAATGTGCTCAAAATATGATAAAAAGAGTATGTCTCTTTGTATACGCGGATTGGCCTAGGGGAAGTCGCGTATGCACGCGGAAAAGAACGTGCCAAGTCGCGTATGGGCTAAAGCGCTCAAAAAGTGCAAAACCAAGGGTAACCACCATGGTATTGACCCATGGTATTGGGTAATGTTCCGCCTATTTGACCCCGTCCAGGTAGTTTTGGGCTCATGGTATTGTTTTGGCCCATGGTATTGAAAAAGGGGCTCATGGTATTGAAAAAGGATAAACCTATATAAGGAGAACAAATTCATTGTGCATAACATGGGTGTGGGTGCAAGATGTCTGAGCTTGAATGAATACTTCTCTCTGAAGTATATCTGAATGGAAAGGGTTACACTTGAATGATAAATCTGAATGTATGATGCACCAATGATGAAGAAGGGAATCTAGATCTGAATTGCTCTTGTATTTGCTAGATCTGATTATGGAAGGCTTAGATCTGTGATGAGGCGAGCATCTAGGCGAACATCTGTCTGAAGCAAAAGGGTAGATCTGAACTGAATATCTGATCTGATGAAGTATGCTGCTCTGTAATGATTGAATATCTATACGCTACTTCGCCGCGGAGGAAGCGCGTATATACGCGGCTTCAGCAAAGAGAAAGCGCGTATGCGCAATAAAATATACACTGAGGTATACGCTGGTTTGTGTGGACGGAAGCGCGTATATACGCGACATCAGTAAAGGGAAAGCGCGTATGCAAACTAGGGTTTGCTGAAACAAAGGGTATGAAATATCTGATCTGTTCTGCTGTGTTTCTGCTATCTGATCTGTGTTGTTAAGTATCTGTTGGTGACGTATGGTTGAGCTTGAAAGAATGAAAAGGGTCTAGTCTGAAATTATAATAAATTGTGGCCTGCAAGTGGTGTTCTATTGAAGTTGTTGGATCCAGTGTGAAAATTGATGAAACGTGGTCCAAGGTGGTGCTGAGGGTTGTAGCCTTCAGTCAGGGGGTTGTAGCTCCCTTCCAGGTGAGGCTGGTAAACGAGATCGGGGGGTCGTAGCTCCCTTCCAGGTGAGGCTGGTAAACGAGTCAGGGGGTCGTAGCTCCCTTCCAGGAGAGGCTGGTAAACGAGCGCAGGTGGGTGCCTGCGTGCTGGTCAAGTCTGCGCCAACACATATGTTGTAATATGTTTTCTCTATAATAAAATATTGAAGGCTGAGCAACTGCAGCGGTGGTTTTCTCCCGATTTGGGTTTCCACCTAAAAATCCTGGTGTTCATGTGTGATGCTTTGTGTGATGGTTTATTCTGTTCTAACTGCACATGTTTACTGTTTATTAAACATATGATGAATGAATGATGGAATAATAGAAGTGAAGATTTAATGACATATCTAGATCTCTGTGTATACGCTAGTTTCATAACGGGGATCCGCGTATATACGCTAGTTTACTGAAGGAAAGTAGCGTATGGGTTTTAAGGAATGAAAAAGTAAAAAGATTTGATTATGCAGTAAATACTGATTCACCCCCCCCCTCTCAGTATTTTTCTCAACAATTGGTATCAGAGCAGGTCCTTGTGCAGAAGCTTGATCGCTTAAAGGAGATCCGTCGCAATGGGAAGTCAAGAAGGAGTAATGTCTATAAAGCCACCTCTATTCAATGGAAGCAATCTGATATTCTGGAAGGTACGTACAAAAGCATATATGCAAAGTCTTGGTGCAGATGTATGGGCAATCGTGGAAGAAGGTTATCAATACCCGGCAAGTATTCCTACTGATGCAGCTGAAAGAAAGAAGTATGAAATCAATGCCAAAGCAGTGAATGTCTTATTGGGAAGCATGTCTAAATCAGAATTTGCTAAAGTGATGCAGCTACATTCAGCAAAAGAAATATGGGACAAAATCATTCTAAGCTATGAAGGAGACACAAAGGTAAAAAGTGAAAAACTCCAAACTCTTAGAATTGAATATGAAAATTTGAAGATGCATAGTGATGAGAGTGTTGCTAGTTTCTTTCTTCGTCTGGATGATATTGTAAATCGAATGAGAAATTTGGGTGAAACCATAACTGATACTACTCTGGTGGAAAAGGTCTTAAGATCATTGACTTCAAAATTTGACTCTAAAGTTTCAGCTATTGAAGAAAGGAAAGATTTGCAAACTCTTACTATTGTTCAATTACATGGTACTCTGACTGCTTTTGAAATGAGACAAGGAGGCCCTTCTCAAGTAAGAGAAGCTACTTTTAAGGCATCTACAAAAGGAAAGGAAAAGGAAGTTGTCAAAGAATCCAGCTATATATCCGATGAAGAAGAAGCGAATTTCGTGAGAAAGCTCCAACTAGGTACTGGAAGATTCAAAGGTAAGCTTTCCTTCAAATGTTTTGAGTGTGGAAAAGTTGGTCATTATGCTGCTAAATGTCCTTATAGAGAAAATCATGGTAAAGGGAAACAATTTGAGAAGAGAAAGAGTTATTATGCAAAAGAAGATGATGATGAAGTGTCCAGTGAAGATGAAGAAGATTCTGACCAAGATCTGAAAGTGCTCATGGCTAAAAATCAAAAGAAGAAGGCTACTGAAAAAGAGATATCTTAGAAAACATGTGCAGCAGAAAATGAAGAAGATGAAACAAGTATTGATTGTTTTTCTTGTGATGCACTTTCCTGTGCATGCAATGGTGAAGATAGTAAAAGTAAAGTTTTGGATCTAAAGGAAGCTATCAAGAAAATTGAAGATCAACAAAGATCATTTAATAAAAGCGAAGCTATCTACAATGAGATGATCTCTCAAATGAAAGATCAAATAGAAATGCTAAATGGACAGGTGGAAAAGTATCAAAGGTTTCATACTTATGCATCCAATCGAATTAAAGATCTAGAAGCAGAAATCAACGATCTAAATGCAGATCTCGAAAAATCAAACAAGAAGAATGAAGGACTTGAAGCTGCAGTCATCTCTCTACAAACAGATCTTGAAGCATCAAGTAAGAAGATTGAGGAACCTCTACAAACATTTGAAAAGGAAGGCCTTGAAGCAGAAATCATCTCTCTCAAAGAAGATCTGGAAAAATCAAATAAGAAGAATGAAGAGCTGGAACAAACATGTGAAGAAAACGAAAATTGGCTAAAAGAAGAGATTCTAAATCTGAAGGATCAAGTAGAAGATGGAAGAAGGAAAGAAGAAAGCATGACAAAGCAATGTCAAGCCTTGGAGGTTGAGGTAAACATTCTCAAAGGTAAATTAGAAGAAAAGGTTAAACTTTTGAGATTTCAAGATAGTACTAACACTTTGGACAAAATTCTAAGTAATCAAAGGTCTCCTGCTATCAAACTTAGTCTTGGTTTCCATGAAACTGTTAAAGGTGAATCTAGCTCACAAGGAAGTGCTAAAAATTCAGAGGATGTCAATGCAAAACCTGAAGTGTTGAAAGAAATAAAAGATCGACCAACAATCATGAATTCTCAAAGAAATTCATTCAAGAACGTTGAATGTTTTAAATGTCATAATTATGGGCATGTTGCAGCAAATTGCAGAAGCAAATCATTTCAGCCACAAACAAACAGGTTCTACTCAGAAAGGTACTCTAGTTTCTTCAGGGGATATTGTTTCTCATGTAACATGTATGGACATAAAGCAGTTGAGTGCAAAAGGAGAAAGATTAGAAATACTCATTATGATTCTTATGCTTATTTCTCTGCACACATGAGATGTTATTCTTGTAAAAAGTATGGACATGTAGAAAAGGAATGCAGGTTGAACAGATCTGGGAAAGTGGATAACTTCCAGCACACAGATAGAAAGTTCAAACAAATCTGGAAGAAGAAGGAGGACCGATCAGAAACGTAGGGAATTCAAACCCTATTGCAGTCATCCGCTTCTGAAGCTTACTTCTCTGATTGACTGCAGGAATGATGTGAGATACATTATGAGATTTAGTAATGTATCGTCACAGGGGGAGCAATGTATGATGTCTCTCATGATTGATTTGATTATTCTGGTTATATGTATTTCTGACAGAGCATTTGATATGAAGAAGACAGGTACAGGAAGTACAAGTTCAGGGGGAGATGAAGGAATGTGAAAAATTTCTATGCTTCACTTTCCATACGCGGGTTCTATGAACAAAAGTCGCATATACACGCGAGTTCCAGCAGACACAATCACGTATTCATTAATGATAAATTTATACGAAGATGCGGAAGCGAGAGGTCCGGGGGGGGAGCATCAGTCGACTGCGATGATTGCCTTGTTACTTGTGTCTGGTAGTACTCATGATAATGAAATGATGCATGGGTTCTTGTGTTGAAGATTATGGATGAAGCCTGGTAGCTTTATGATGAAGAGCATTCGTTGTTGAGATGAAAGTCTTATAATTCAGAGATGAGGACAGATCATGCAGAGATTGTTGTTGATGACTTGTTGTTGAAGGTGTTTCAGATTGCACAAGTTAAGGAAGAGCACTGGTTTAGGGGGAGCAGCAGGTTGAATACTAATGATTGCATTGTTGGCAATATGACTGCTTATTCTTTGGTTTTTGTGATACTCATGCTCAAATGATGATGACTTGGTACATGGTTTATTATAATGAGTTTTTGAGCCCTGGTTGCTGATAATTATCTTTTGTACTCACACATGGATGAGTAGGATGTCATTTGATTCAGAAATAGATCATGCAGAGTTTGTTACTATGGTTGAGAGATCTTTTGCCTACATATGTTACTTCATGTTATCTTTTGAAGATCATGGTGATGTTGGACCACATGGATGATTGCTTGACACCTATGTGAAGATGTTGTTCTGATATGAGAATCTCTCTTGGAAAGATTGTATTGATGCTACAAAGAATCTGAAGGCTTGGTTACTATTGTGCTGATACTACAACCGTTGGATGACGCTTGAAGACACAACTACACTGTTCTATCTATATGTAGTCCAGGGAAGCATTCAAATGTCTCAGAAAGAAGCTGAACACTGTCTTTGCCTCACAGAGAATCAGATCTGGTTGAAATTTAGAAGATGGCTCGGGATACGCGGGTTTCCCGAAACACAGTCGCGTATATACGCTAGTTCCTTCACAGAAAACCGCGTATGTCTGATTGCTGACAATTTTTGGTTGAAGTCAGCTCTCTTCAGCACAGCTGCAGTGCTGTTTGGTATCTCTGATACTATTTGGTATCTCTGGTGGTGTTCCAGTTCTCATAATTTTGTTTCTAATGTTTTGATGAAGATGCCTTGATGATTTGTTGGTGGAAGTTTTCAGGATGCACAAACTAAGGGGGAGCCTTAGTCATATGAAAAGGATGCATGGATGCACAGATTCAGGGGGAGCATTAGTTTTGCTGAGTATAATGCATTGCTGGCATTATGGTGGTTCTGATATTTGATCTCTCTTGAGGTCTTTTTGGTATTGATTATGAAAAGTCATATTTGTATTTTGATGAAAAGGTCTGATAGAGACCCATGATGTAAAATTGTAATATTCAGTCATGTAAGGACTTGTCAAATTTGTAAACCCACTTGGTTGGGTACTTGAGTCTTATATGTAAATCCACTTGGTTGGATATTTGATGTAAGTATGAGTCTTTGGTGATAGGAATTTCATAGAGTCATGTACTTCATTGACAAATATGTTTGAAGATTCAGCATGAACTCAGGGGGAGCTTGGCCACTTCAGCACATATCAGATCTGCAGAATGTTTCTTCCACATGAAGAGGAGAGTGTTGGTTTTTGATCCGCCCTTTGCCCTTGATGTCAAAGGGGGAGAGTGACATGGTGTTTGAATGAAGAGAAGATAATGATGTAAAATATTTGGGAGAGTGACATATTTGGGAGAGTGACATATTTGGGAGAGTGACATGGTACCTATCTGTTGTGGTAACCAAACACCATCGTGGTTGCCATCAAGTCCAAAGGGGGAGATTGTTGGAAATATGATGCAGAGTGTTGTCCTTGATGGCAACCCACTAAATGAAGATGAAGACATGTGACTATTGACATGTGTTGTCCTTGATGGCAAACCGCCTGATGAAGTTATTCTTGACTTGATGGACTTGGTAAATAATGTAAATCTGATGTTTGTTGACAATATGATGCTGAGTGTTGTCCTTGAAAAGAAACCCACTTGATGGAGATGATGACAACTTACTTGATGAAGTTGTACTTGAGAGAATATGTTCCTGATGAAGAAAATATGATGTTTCTACAGTGTGTACAGAAGGCAATGAAGAAAGGAATTTAGAATGTGCTCAAAATATGATGAAAAGAGTATGTCTCTTTGTATACGCGGATTGGCCTAGGGGAAGTCACGTATGCACGCGGAAAATAACGTGCCAAGTCGCGTATGGGCTAAAGCGCTCAAAAGGTGCAAAACCAAGGGTAACCACCATGGTATTGACCCATTGTATTGGGTAATGATCCGCCTAATTGACCCCGTCCAGGTAGTTTTGGGCTCATGGTATTGTTTTGGCCCATGGTATTGAAAAAGGGGCTCATGGTATTGAAAAAGGAAAACCTATATAAGGAGAAGAAACTCATTGTGCAAATCATGAGTGTGGGTGCAAGATGTTTGAGCTTGAATGAATACTTCTCTCTGAAGTATATCTGAATGGAAAGGGTTACACTTGAATGATAAATCTGAATGTATGATGCACCAATGATGAAGAAGGGGATCTAGATCTGAATTGCTCTTGTATTTGCTAGATCCGATTATGGAAGGCTTAGATCTGTGATGAGGCGAGCATCTAGGCGAACATCTGTCTGAAGCAAAAGGGTAGATCTGAACTGAATATCTGATCTGATGAAGTATGCTGCTCTGTAATGATTGAAGATCTATACGCTACTTCGCCGCGGAGGAAGCGCGTATATACGTGGCTTCAGCGAAGAGAAAGCGCGTATGTGCAATAAAATATACACTGAGGTATACGCTGGTTTGTGTGGACGGAAGCGCGTATATACGCGACATCAGTGAAGTGAAAGCGCGTATGCAAACTAGGGTTTGCTGAAGCAAAGGGTATGAAATATCTGATCTGTTCTGCTGTGTTTCTGCTATCTGATCTGTGTTGTTAAGTATATGTTGGTGATGTATGTTTGTGCTTAAAAGTTTGGAAAGGGTCCAGTCTGGAAATATGATGAAATGTGGCCTGCAAGTGGTGTTCTATTGAAGTTGTTGGATCCGGTGTGAAAATTGATGAAACGTGGTCCAAGGTGGTGCTGAAGGTTGTAGCCTTCAGTCAGGGGGTTGTAGCTCCCTTCCAGGTGAGGCTGGTAAATGAGATCGGGGGGTCGTAGCTCCCTTCCAGGAGAGGCTGGTAAACGAGTCAGGGGGTTGGAGCTCCCTTCCAGGAGAGGCTGGTAAACGAGCGCAGGTGGGTGCCTGCGTGCTGGTCAAGTCTGCGCCGGCACATATGTTGTAAGATGTTTTCTCTATAATAAAATATTGAAGGCTGAGCAACTGCAGCGGTGGTTTTCTCCCGATTTGGGTTTCCACCTAAAAATCCTGGTGTTCATGTGTGATGCTTGTGTGATGGTTTATTCTGTTCTTACTGCACATGTTTACTGTTTATTAAACATCTGATGAATGAATGATGGAATAATAGAAGTGAATATTTAATGACATATCTAGATCTCTGTGTATACGCTAGTTTCATAAAGGGGATCCGCGTATATACGCTAGTTTACTGAAAGAAAGTAGCGTATGGGTTTTAAGGAATGAAAAAGTAAAAAGATTTGATTATGCGATGAAAATGCCGCCACTCATCCCCTCTCGGTATTTTTCTCAACAACATTCAGATAAATATTTTCAGTCAGAGAAGGGTACTGATATACAGTAGTTCCTAACTCTATGCATGTTGTTCTTTATAAGAGAAGATGAACACAGTGAAAATAGAAAAAAAATAACGAATCACAATGAGAGAAACATCATCGTCAACATAGACCAGGATCCCATAAATCAGCTTGTATTGATGCTCCAAACCAGTTACAAGTTTAAGTCCAATGCTTTAGTTTAGCAATCATCTACACATTTGAGCCTAACTTATCTATCACAAGCAGAGCTCCAAGGGCCGGTGAACACTATTTACAAGTAGAAGTCTCAAGCTCAATTACATTTCAATGTTCAATAGCTAACTCAACCAACCCCTCTCTCATCTTCTGCAGTAGTATTTATAGAAGAATGAGGAGGTGAGATCTGATAAAAATATCTCTAAAGATAATTAATACAGACTTAATAGCTTCTCGGCCTTTGGGGGGCTCAATGAAGAAGCTTACATAGGTTTCTTCTATATTAAATGATTTACATTAAGATTTAAGCTCGGTGGGATCTCTTACTGACTTCTATATTAACTCTGCTGATATTTTTTCATTAAGTTTGTTTGCAGAATTTACTCTCTGGCTACGCTTGAGACAAATATCTGATCCTGATCAATAACTTCGGCCTCTGATATGAATGCTTTGAGGCACAGGTGGCACTGTGGTAGCTAGGAGGAATCGATTTGTTTCAACTATGGCGGTGGAAGTTTTCTGTCTGATGAACCTTTATGATTTATATTTAAACTGTGTCTTAATTGGGGATTAGGCTTTTGATAAACCATCTTAGACATAATCCCCATAGATCTATCTTCAA
>JAXQQM020076875.1:0-15074 GCA_034641835.2 Pinus albicaulis | reverse complement strand
TCATTGATGTCCATGTTGTCTTCAACCTCTTCATTTTCTGTAGTGTTATCATCTTCATTTTGGCTGCTCTCTTCATATTTTCCCTCATCTCTGTCATGACTATGAGCCTCACTGTTTTGACTGTCATTAGGGCTCGTAGTCTTACTTTTTTCCTTAGGATCATTCTCTATTTCTTTGTCACTAGCCTCATCTTCATTATTATCCACCTCCATGTCTTCTACTTCTTGTTGGCTTGACTCATCATCACCCTCATCTTCATTTCGGTTTGATTCATTGTCACCCTCACCCTCATGGTAGCTTACTTGTTCACTGCCACTTCCTTGTTGATTTGATGCATTGGGAGAGGTTGAGGAAGGGAGTTTTTCTTGAGGAGAGGGTACTTGTGTAGATGATGAGGCATGATCTGCAGGAGGTGATGGAGGAGTAGAGGGAGGACGATGAAATGATGAGGGTAAATTTGGCTAATGATGGGGCTATGGGTTTGTGAAGACCTCATGAGTAATAAACACCTCCCATGGTATGCCCTTTTGCTCCAACTAATGTAGCACAACCATCTTGATCAAGGAGTGATGGAACAAAATCTTCATTTATTGGGAATAGTTCCTTCTTTGGACAATAGAAGACATATTTTCAATACTCCTATAGAGGTAGTACAGTAAATGAAGCATCTTAACCCTAGTAAAATGCATGAGTAATCTGATATGGTAGGAGTAGATCCTAGATTACCTTCCCTCACAGGTAAAATATTTCATGATGACCCTCATCAAGGGTGCATACCTCTCTAGCAAGTGTGAGAAAGGGAAAATAGTCTTGCAGCCTTCTTTGTACCTAGGCTTGAGGATTGGCTCATAGCAGCTCATGTCCAGCTTTGCTCTTTTGAACCATTTTTCACCAACATCAGGTATGCCAGTAGCATGGGAAATGGTATCTGATGATAGCTCAAAGTCTACCCCAAATTTCAATGCCTTTGCAGGTCCTTGGATGCAACTTGGAGGTGTCCTTTCATCATTTTTTGGCAATTTGCAGGTGGAGGAGGGCTTCTGGCTTAGGCGCAGCGCCTGCATGCACTGTCGGGTCACTTCTTCCCTACGCGTAGTGCCTGCACGTGTTCCTGGGTGTCAGGCCTCCTGAGCACAGCGCCTAAATGATTTTAGGCCTGTTGGGTCTCCTATGCGTAGCCCTTGAACGTCTTTTGGGCCTGTCGGACTCCCTGAACGCATTGTCGGGCGTGTTCACTGTGTCTGTCGAGCAGTTCTTGGCGAACGGGTAGCACCTGCCTGAATGCACAGCGTAGTGTAAATTTACACTATAAAAATTCATGAACGTGTAGTGTTGAGCGCTATAAGCGTAGCACCTACACGAACGCGCAGTGCCGAGAAAAACTCACCCAAATTCTCACTGAAACTCGGATTTTTCTCCCTGAAAGTTTTTTACTCTTTTGCAAGTGAAAAATGAGCCATGTGAAAAATATAATAACCCTTTATAATCTCAGGAAAATAAATATAATTTTTTAGACCCACTTTCTAATGTTTTTAGTCTCTTTATCACTTTTTCTAATATTATTTTTTACCTTTTACAGTAGGTGACTTAAAAACATTTAAATGGTCTTTTCCTTCTAACCATTTTTCTTTGTTTCTCTTCAGGTTGCTGACATGGTGAACTTTGACTTCCTTTGGCCTATTGATGCCTTTGACACTTGCTCTGCAGATGTTTTTTTGAGTCACATCATTTACTGTGTTTTGGCTTGTTTATTCCTTTCAACCACTTTCAGTCAATAAGTTCTATGAAAACCTTGAAGTGACCCTCTTCCCTCTGATCTCTAGAGCATGCTAAAATAATTTTGACAACCTCAGGCACTTTCATGGTGGCAGCACTTTTAAAACTTATTTTCTCTTACCTTGGAGATTAAATTTCCTTTTGCTTGATGGGTGACTAAGGAACTTGTTTTCATTTTTCTCACTGATCTCTAGGCATGATAAATCCATCTTTGACAAGTACCATAGTCTTCACAATCATGTATGCTACCTCCTCTTTGGCCACTTCTGATTTGTAGGTGCCATGACATACTGATTTAGCCTTTTCATAAGTTCTTGGTTTTTGACATATTTAGTCACGCAATAGCAACCTTATAATCAGTTTGATATTCCATCTTGGAGCTTAACCCTATGTTTTTATTCCTTTGATCATTAAGTGTAAATGATTGAAAATGGGAGTTTGACCTTTCCTTTCACTGATATTCTTTTCATTTTCTTTATTTTGAGGTAGTGAGGTACTTTACCTCGGCGGACTCTGGAAGCCACCTACAAAAGTCTCTTCAAACCTTCTTTCTGTTGTCAACATGGAGGCCTATCATCTTCATTTCATCTCCCTTGACTATCTTTCCAAAACCTTTGGATTTTCGGCTGTTTGAGAAGAATCATTAGTGTTGTCTTCTAAGTTATATATAGCCCTTTCAAGTTCATTCATTTCTGTCCATTTCACCTCACCTTTTTCCCTTTTTCATTTATAATTTCTAAGAAACATATTCCATGTTTGGTTCATTTGGTGTGCCTTCTCCACGTGTTATGCTACATTGAACCTTGCTTGGCACACTGTTGGCCCAATCAGGCTTAGAAACCCTGATCTTTCCTTGGACATAAACTGCTCCATGTCCTTTTGTTGTGAATGTCTTTAAATAGGATCAGACCTCTTACCTTACCAATTTTTTTTCTGATAGACGCCTTGACACTCCTGCAAAAATGTCAAAATGAACAGTTGCCTTTTGCAGAACTTGAACTTGATAAGGTGGTCTTCCTTGGAGATTTTCTAATCTATCTTGGACAAACAGGTGCTGACCTTCTTTCATATTTGATTCAGCTTCTTGCACAGGAAAAATGGAGCTCAAAACATCAAGGTTAACCCTACAACCTATGAAACCCTAGTGGCCTAGTGGAAGGCTCTTTTGACTTGGTCTTTAACTGAAAACTTGGCTTGGGGTCTTCAAGTGTAAAAAACAAAGTTTTTTGAAAAATTGATGTATTGAAGATCCAAAATCCAATGTACTTGGTTTATCTAAAGAGCTTACAGAGATGGTTTTGAGAAAATCAATGCTTGAGGCATTTGGTGAACATGGGAAATAGTAGGTTGATTGGTAATCCTAGATGGCAAGTGGAGGGGTGAGGCAAAGGCAAAACAGAGTGCTGAGGTTATGGGTGGGAAAATAGGATAAAGATGAGTCCATGAGGGGTATTTTAGGAGTGGTAGTCTAACCAGGGAATGGCAGAGTGGTAAAATAGTGAAAATTTTGTTTTAAGGATAATGAAAGCAGTGAGATTTCTAAAACTCACAATATTCATGAATCTTGTTTTTAGATATCTAGGACAAGTATTTAGTCATCTACAAATAGCTAAAAAATATTGATGACCAACACCCCTTATTAACCCACTCCCATGTTAGGGGTAGTGTTGTGCACCTAGTGGTTATAGTGGTAGTGGACGAAATTCACCCCATGTCACGTAAGTATGAGACAAGCCTAGTGGTCAATTCCACTAGTTACATTAAGAAAAAATGCACTCTTCCTAATGATCTTGTAGTGCTCTCTATAATAAAAATGATGAAGAAACTTCCCTATAGCAAAGTAATTTTCCATATCTAGAAACTATGTGGTTTGTAGTGATATTGCAAAGATATAGTCATCTACAAAAGAGTAATAAATAATTTGTCCATCTATATTATGTGTTAGTATTGAAATAAAATATGCAACAACATTTTTTTACCAATTTTATCCATTATTTTCAAGTAAACTTCTTGCAATAACATCAACCTTCTAATGATTCTTCAATTAATATCGGTTTTTCATCAAGTATCTTATGATTAAATGGTTAATACGAATGTACAAATAATAGATAGCTATTAATGTAATTCATCAATTTATTGATGGAAAAAACAACTATTTGTTAGTGATTATGTAGTTAAGCTATGCTCTTCATAGGTTTTTTCTTCTGTAATAAATAAAAAACAATATTTTGTCTTTTGTTGTCTTTTGTTGTCTCAGAACTACCCCCAAGGCTCTATTTAAGAAATCGGTGTAAATGTGGAAAAGGATATCCCACCTAAGGCCTTGTAAAATAGGGGTTGTCATTAATTTTTCTATTAATGTTGTCAAATGTTGTTTAAAATTATGTTAACAAGTAGAATTATGAATTATTGGATAGTATGGTAAAAAAGGGTGTCACTATTTCTCTAGAATCCTTTATGAACCTTATATAATATCCTTCATGTCCTCAAAAATTCCTAAGATCCTTTTACTTTTGTCATGTTAGCAAGTGCTAAATGATAATCCCTTTAAGTATATCAACCTCAATTCCATTAGGAGAGTTGTGGTGTCCTAAGAATATGCCTTCACTCATTAGCATGGTGAACTTCTAATTTCTTAATAACAAGTTCATTTCTTGACATATTTTAAAGTCATTCTATAGATTATTTAAGTTTTATTGAAATTTATTCTCATGAGTAGTGAAGTCATACATATAGGTCTCAACATTGTCATACTCTAATTCGGAAAAAATAGAAATCAAACAAAACAAGAACAAGAACTTAATACAACTTATCTTAAATTAAAAACTTGAGGGTTTCATAAAAAGTTTGCAAGTAAGTTTATGTCTTGTGGGCAATGGATCAATCACATAAACTTAGTGTTTCTAGTTAAGTTTGCAGAAATAAAACAGAGAAAAATATACCATGAACAGCATCCCACAAATATCAATTTGATGACGGAGTTCACCCCTCCTGGGCTCTGTCTCCAGGTCCAGCTTCCAATGTTGGGCCTTTAAATTATATGCTCAAATCTGAAATCAAATCAGTTTACATAGCTCAAATTGAAAAAATGATACTACCATCATGTTCAGAACACCCAAAAAACCCTATCTAGGCTATTTTTGGGCTCAAAAAGGTTGAATAATGACCAATTTAGGCCTCTTTCTCCATTTCCCTGCTATATGTCCTGCAAATTAACAAAACTAGCTAACCGTGTGACAAAATTTTCCTTTTCATTAACCGTCGAGCAACAATTTCTCCTGGGACTGGCACTGATTCCACCATAAATTTTGTAATTTATCGCCTCTTTAATCACACCAATAACCCTTAAGCTTTGATTTTATATCCCTTAAGGGCAGTCACATGCCACATATGGTCAGGAGTCGGGCTAACTGCCTACCCCCGTCGGCTAATCCCTTTGCTCTGCTGGTCATGGTCACGTGTTATTTAATATGGCTCGTTGCTTCTGCATTCACCTTTGGCTATGTGGTAGGGCACATAGGGGTAGAGGCTAACCGTCCACCCCGCCCCACTTTTATGTTCTCCCAGTCATGTTAATGCATGAAACATGGAGATGGGGCCAAGTGCCCTGCCCCCTTCCCCCAACGATCCAACAACGTTAATTCAAATTTAACTGGTGTTCTAAATAGGTTAAGAACCATTAGCATGGCGTGGTGGTAAACCATGGTATTTCTCTGTAGGAGGTCTAGGAGTTGAACCCCATTGAGGCCCTTTGGCCCTATTATTAATTTTTTGGCCAATAACATAGGGCCACGTCGTGCCCTTTCATTGGACCACATGGCACCTCATAATTGGGCCACTTCAACAACCAATCACAAACTACTAATCCAACTTGTACGACCCCGCCACATGTCATCATGGGATTGACCCATCTAACACCATACCATGCACATTCAACCGATGACATCATCGTATGGCTTGCCTAGTTAGCAACCCAGTCAACCCTGCAAGTTAAATTTTAGTTTTTTGCCAAAAACTTCACATACGGTGTGATATTGAGGTGATTCAAGAATGACGAACACTACGATTTGGAACTAGTTTTGAGTGATTTTGAGGACTTTTATTTTTTAGCATATTTTTTATCCCCTCAATCAACAATTCCTTTCCAAGGTTGTAGAGGAATTACATAAGTTAAGTGGAAGTTCCCTATAAGAAGTTTTCCCCCAAGGATAAGTAAAGGTTGTTTTTTCTTAGTTTTCTCTATGTTGATTTGAATATGATTATACCCATTGAAACCTTCTAAAAGGAAATTACCCTTTCTTGTTATCTTGTTGAGTTATCTATAATTCACAAGTATCCTCCACTTTCTCCCTTTCTTAGGGACAACTACCAAAGGTGATACCTACTCATTATTAAGGATAGAGTAGATAAAACTAAAATCCAAAAGTTTTTGTAGCTATGTTTTCACTATATATTTCAATCGTGGATTCGTCATTATTTGATATTATCTTATAGGAAACGAATAATATTTTATGTATATAAGGTGTGTACATATGTTGGGACAAATTCCTTGCATGTATTTATAGTCCCAAGCAAAGGTTGAACTATCTAATTTAAATTTTAATTAGGTAAGGTCTTCATTTTGTTGATTGTTTGTTGCTCTATTTCAGAAAAGTACAAATTATACTAGTAGTTCTAATCGAAACGAATAGAGTTTTCATGAACTTATTTTTCTTCTTTGCCACTATCCTTATAATTTTAAGAGAAATGGAAATTATTATGTCCACATTTGTTTCCATAAGTTCTGAATAAATTTATATGGTTAGGAATTGATGTATGGGAGCTGAAACTGTATCTTACCCACCTTCTTGACTTATCCATAAAAGTGTCTTTGTATCAATGAAAGGTTTTGCAAATATATAAATAATTATTCTTTTTTGATATTGACTAGTGATGATGGTCATATCCCCTATCCTACAACCTATATATGCATAAATAATGTCTAGCCAAGATATACCTAGGATAAGTGGGTACCCATTGAGTTTTTCTTTAGTCTACAAAATTGCAACATTCTTTGGATACTCTCATGAGTCAATTAATACTATAATATCCTATATTCCTTAACAATTGATATGTCTACAAACTAGAGGATAGTAGACGGGTACCTTGACTACTCTCTTAGGCTCAACCTAAGGGTTATGTCCTTGGTCATACCATTAATTGTCACACCCCCAAGTATATCATGGTATATTGAATCAAGATCTTATTGATGCACACATCTATTACAAGGCTCCTTGAATCTTAGTATTTGTGTGTGAATACTTCTCCTACATATATTTAAAGTTACCCTATAAATTTAATTGTAGGGTGGAGGAAGGGGGTTGTCTTATTTCTTCCAATTTTCTTAATACAAACTTCCTTAATGAATTTATATTATATAGGGACATTTTAATATAAAGCTTAAGGAGAAGTATCTTAAATGCAAATTCTTGAATTTTTGAAATAGTTCATTTTCTAAGTTAGTGTATGATTTATATTGCTCTATCCTCTCTCAAGCTAAGGATTTTATTGAGAAAGTTGTTAGCACGTCTTTTGGTTTTCTTGTTTCTTAGAGTTATCATTTACATGATCCATGGTAACTAGAGGTGGACGAGTTAGGACCACTCTTCCAAAATGCAATTTTAATGCATTTACTTCTCTAGAATTCAATGAGTAAGCTTGCTAATTTTTCCTCTCAATATTGTAGGAAAGTTAAACTTGTCTATCATTTGGTTTTCACATAAGTTGAGGAGTTATTTGGGGTTGCTTGGGAGCTTATTGATTAGTACTTAGGATAGGATACATAGGAGATGTAGGAGGTGGAATAAAAACTTATTTTGTTATTGTCACGGGTCTCCAATATGATGTAGGATTATACCATTGACTTTGTGGTCTTTTTGAAGGACAAAATAGAAAATCTTGATTTTGAGGACAGTTCCTCTATTGTGGCATCTAATTAGGAATTTTCCAATTGGGTTGGTTATGGAATATTGATTTGTATATGAATTATACATTTAATTTTTGTAAGTAGAATTAAAATATTAAGAATGAGATTAAGGCATACCTTATTGTAATTTCCTTGGTGTTCCTTACCACGGGCTCCTTTATTTGATGAAGCATATTATCTTCTCCATATTATTTTCTACTCCTTCGTACATTACTTTCAATCCAAGTAATGAATATAATTTTCTCATTTGGTGATCCTCTTCACAAATCATGCTAGTCTCCATTATATACAAGGAACATTCATTATTAGCATGTTTCCTATTACATTTAGGGAAAAAGGCATCCAAGTCTCTTTCAACCTCTTCTTGCTTCCTCCTAATATACATCTTGTCCATATTCCTAGCTAATAAATGTAATATATCAATTTCTATATATTTTAATAAAAATTTAATTTCATTCTTTGTGAGATTTGTTGCTAAATGTTTTGATGAATGTGGGGGAAGGTATAATTCTACCACTCCTACTATTCTCATTTACTTCTAATGCTTCCTTTATGTTCTTACATTCCAACTAAAATATGTCTCCATTTGAAAGGATATTCAAGGTTCGAACTTAGATCTTGTCTCATACCTCTCAGGAGTACAATTTAGAGAGATACTCATCAAATGTGTAGTTATAACTAAGCTGGAATATCTCTTCATATTCTTCCAAGGAATACCTCTAGTATATCTGGCCTTGTAATAATCTCTATATTTGTCAACATAGTTTTGTTTCATTTACTCCCCAACTCAAAATACTATTTCCTTCTAAGCTCATAAAGTATCCCATTGGAAAGTCCTTCAAAGTAGAGGGAAAGAGCTTGATATTTTGAGTTGTTGCACAATCATAGGTTCTATATGTAAGATTAAAATTCAAAACAAAATATTCATGATATTTAGTAATAAGGGTGTGGAAATGAGGAAGGGAGAAAGGATTGATATTTTTCATCTATGTTTCTTCATTAGTTTTCCAAATTGGAAGTTGAAATATACTTCTTGTTCTTCTCCCTTCTTCCACCTTAGTGTTAAGATATGGAGATCCCCCTCTATGTTCAACTCTTATGTCATATAAAGTACTTAAAAGATCATAGAGAATTTACAAAAACCCCTAGTCCTTCTCCAAGCTAGTCAACAAACTCCTTAATGATTTGTTGAATATCTTCTAGAAAAATCTTTTTTGTAATCCTCTTGTTGTTGTGTTTGTTAACTATTACTTGATTTAATTTCATCACCACATGGGTTTTTGGTAAAATTATTCCATATTGATCTCTAGGTTGATGCATGCAAATGAACTATAAATTGTCGATTTTTCTTAGAAATTTCAAATTGTTCATATTGTAGTTTTAACAACCTCCTTGATAAAGATTCCAAAAAGTGTCAATGTTGGTTTTAACCATATATAGTTAATTAATGCAAATATACTATTAATATAACATAAAGATGCAATAGCACACACACACACATTTAACATAGAGATTTTACCTTGGAAACCCAAAAAAATAGTACATTATTCTTTTACAATTTTACAATATAATATGTATATCTTGTAGCATCCATAAACCCCCTATCCATTAACCTTTGATTAGAATAAAATTTTAGTTCCTTAACCATAATTAAAAAACCATGTATTGAACCACCATGTGCCACAAAATAGCTAAAAACAAAAACCTTGTGCTGAAAGGCTAGCAAAAATGGATGCAAGAAACCTCTCAAAAAAAATTCAAGGGTTATGCCTTTGTTATGCTCAGCACATATGAATCATGTGCAAGGATAATTATACAAAGAATATAACACATATGCAACATTCTCCCACTTGTTTTCTTTACACACAAGGGGTCATGGGAGTACATGATCAACAATCTAGAGTAGTAATGTTGATTATCTCTCTACACTAAGAGAAATTCTCAATGCTCGTGGAATTTTTTAGTGAATATATAACATTATTCAAGGTTTCCACCTTCACTAGCATTACCTTCTTGTCTTCAACCATGTCTCTCACAAAGCAATATTGAACATCAATATGTTTTGTCTTATAATGATAAGCTTATGTTTTGTCTTATGACTCTTACAATATATCCTTATATCTTGATGTAGCAACCCAATACCTAAACACAATATTTGTAACTGTATTGTTTCCTTAATTACATGAGTGTTTTCCATGTATTTAGATTTTATAGTTGAGAGCGCCATTACATATTGTCTCTTGATCATTCAATTAATTGCTCCTCCAAATAGGTTAAACACATACCCACTTGTAGATATTTTTCAATACATCCAAGTATGACTCAAAAAACACACGTATGTACAATTCTCTATCCAGCCCTAGTCTTTTTTAGTATCACAATCCATAATAGGTAGTTCCACACAAATACCTAAAAACCCTCCTTATTGATGCCCAATGCTCCTTCCCTATTTTTGACATATATCAATACTCCCACTACATGTACAATGTTTTCTCTAGTACATAACATTGTATACATCAAATTTCCAATTGCACTAGCATACAAAACATAGTACTTGTCCTCCTCCTCTTTATGTGTCTTCGCACACTGATTTACAGATAAATTTACACCTACTAGAATAGGGACCTTTAATAGTTTACATTCATGTATATTAATCCTTTGCAATATTGTCTCAACATACTTCCTCTTATTTAACTAGAGTTTCCTATTTTCCCAATATATTTTAATTTCCATGTCCAAAATGAAATTTACATCTCCAAGATCCTTCATGTCAAATTTTGAGGACATTTAAGTATTCACATCTTGGATGATTTCCTCTTCATTTACAATCAACAACATATTATATTATTTAACTCCTGGAGACAATTCTTGGTTAGGGAATTAGTGCCTAAGCATCTAAGTTTTTCTTTAATAAGTTTTTCCAGGAAGTAAACTTATCATGCAATGAATCTTGAAGTTAGTTAATTACTTTCTATAATCAGTTAGTCATGTCTTAAATATCCATATACTAAAAAATAATGATAGATGAAAGAAAAAAAGGACCAACTTCCTAAGCATTTCTGAATTTAACAAGTTAGAACTCAAAACTTAATCACTTTAAACAATTGTGCTTAAAGGGATGTAATAGTATTTATCATAAAGGACCATGAATATATTGATTTTACTTATATAATATAACAAGTGTGATTTAAACAAATTGTAGATTTCACAAATATATCTAACTTACATAAATAAAATTCTATCCAGAGACACCTTATACATTATTTTGGTAATAAAACTCATTTAGGTTCAAAAATACTACTAAGAATGAACAAGATGATATAAAGATAACACAAATAACAGAAGAAGGAAACAAAATTTGAATGCATTCAAGAACTAGAATCTTTATTGATTATTGAAAATGTCTCATAGACTTCAAAGATTTAATGATACAAAAATATGTTGACAAGCCAAAAATGTCTCAACCCTTTTTCTTGGTTCTTCGTTGTTTTTATACATTTCTTAGAAAAATTGTTTCAATAACGAGTATGTAATTGATTTCTATCTAATTAATAACTAAAAATGTATTTAGCTAACTAATATAAAACTTATTACATCAAAAAAAATATCAACTTCGTCATGGTAGATGAAGTCCCATCACAGTTCCACTAAACTTGTCACTTAAGATAATTCATGTATCTGATGAGTGTAATCAACACTTGGTATGAGATGTGTAGTCCACAAGATTTGGCCTCTTGGAACTCCCCTTAGCACCCATGTGTGGGTTATATCCTTGAGTGATCTTTCTTGGTATACTTGGTAGCTTAGTCAAACTAGGTGTAGGTTGGGTTGACTTAGAGATTGGGTGTGTATCCCAATGTTTTTTGCAAAACTTGCATATATAATTTGAGAGGTAACAATCTTTGAAAACATCATTTTTTACTAAAAATTCCAATTTTTTCACAATATTTCATAGTTTATGCTTCTGTGAGATGGGTAATTTTGATATGATACATTTAGTTCCATCACACTATGATTTTTAGTTGATGTTTTGATCCAACAAGTGTGGCTCGTCATCAAGACACTTATGTGAAATCCAATCAATCTTAATAAAATAAATAAGTGAGAGATAACGGTAAAAGAGTGGAGAAGAGTCCAATAAACGTTAGGCCAAAAAATGTTAAAAAGAAGTCAAAATTAAAAAAACCCTAGAGCTAAGAAAAATAATTAATAAAAAAGATTTTACAAAATAATAATGATGAAGAAAAATCAAGAATCATAATAACGAGATTCTAAAGGTCACAAATATGTATACAATATTATATATAAATAACCAAATTATATTTTAATATAAGGATGTAATTATTATATTATTGAAATAAATAAAATAACTAAATTATAATGTGTGTGTGTGTGTGTGTGTGTGTGTGTGTGTGTGGACATTATTGTGTGTGTGTGTGGACATTATTAAAGCACTAAGAAATAAATTTGTGTTTGGACATTATTAAAGCATTGAGAAATAAATATATTAAAATAAAAGAATAATTAGAAAACTATAATAATATTATTATTATTCGTTTATTACATTTATAAGGGTTACAAAGAGATAAATATATTAAAATAAAAGAATAATAATAAGAAAAATGTAGAGTTATACATATAGGATTATAAACTAGAATTAAAAAAACCACAAAGGGGGTGACCACAAGAAACTTAGGAACTATTTTTGACAAAAGTTAAAATTATAAAAAGATATTAAAAAAAGGGTGGGGAGTTGGATGGTGCTAACATTGGCTCCACTAGGAATGGTGTGGCTCTTTACTATGCCAAGGAGATTGCTAGTGTTCTATATTATAGTATTCAAAAACAAGTTATTATTTTAAATTTATTTTGATAAATGTGTAAAGGTTTTGCTATGATCTCTTAGAGATCAAGCTATTGGTCCTTGTAGAGAATGTAAGATTTTATTATTGATGTAATTATGTTAGAGTGTGTCAAATATAATGTAAAGATAGTTATTAATTCCCTAAAGATTGAGTTATGTCAATCTAGGGTCGATGTCTCATACAAAATCATGAGTGAGGTCATCGTGAGTCTTGTATTCTCATCATTGGCACAAATTAGTGAGGTCAGGATAGTCAGTTAGGTTTTCAAATCAAATTGTGTTATGACATCACCTCCAGTACAATGGTTATGAGATGTGTTGTGCATATTTTAGTTGTTGCATTTTCATAATTGAAGCTCCAAAATCACAATGATTGTTCTTAAAAGGCAGGTTTTCTCACCTTGGGAGTTCAAATTCTTGTTTTAGCATCTAATATGTCAAAGATCCATTCTTTGTTCCATATAAATCATTTTAAACATTGTTTGGAGTTCGTTTCACTAAGTCTGCAGGGGAGCTGTTGCACTCAGAGACATTCGTTGTGCTTTTTCAAGTCAAGGGGTTATTGCTACTTCCATGTTTTAATTCCTTATTTTCTTCAATTATTTGACGTGTATGTTGTCCAATTTTCCCTTACTTGTCTAATAAAATGCTCAGATGACCTTGCAAACTTCAAACTCTTAACTCGTTGTGTTTTCTTTGATGTGCCTGGAGAATTCATTGCGCTTTCACCCAGACGTTGTGTTTTTTTGTTTTTCTTGTGTCAAACATTCAAAGCTTTGCTTGCTGCCTATATCTTGGAGTCTGAAAATTCCTTATAAATGGTATGGAGTTTCACAATCCTTTTTTTTGTTTCCCTATAGTATCAAGAAGCTTTTTCCCTCATGCGATGTGCTTTCTCGTTGTGCTTGTGTATTTAAATTTCCACTATAGGTAAAAACAACTAGTTGTTGAATGTGGGTTTGAAAGTTTAGTTTTGATGTCTAAGTCTATTAATATGGGGATTTTCATTTGAAATTTTCCATAAATCCCTCTTCTAAAGCCCTAATTCCACAGTTGCTACATTATTGTTGTGTTAGTTTTCAAACACTGAAATTGCATTGAAAAAACCCTAGAATTCGTCCTTTGTTGTGAGTCATGACAACTCCAGACAGAAAGAAGCACAAAGGAGGAGACATAGCGAGGTTTGAGCCTCAAGACCTTGCCTTGATAAACTCAAATCCAACAATTAGGGCTTCATTTGAACAGACTAGTTGCATCAAATTTTATGAGAATATTCAGGGTTATAATGTTCATTTGACCAAAGAATTTGCATTGAAATTCACTGGGTTAGATTCTAAGGTTAGAGAGTTGAGTTTTCTACTGTCATATGTTACCATTTTAGTTGCAACAAAAATGCCTCTACTAGGAGAACACTGGTACAAGGGAATGCCTCTAGACATAGTCAACTACAAGGATTTCCTAAAGCCAAAGTACAAAAACAAGGAATATGGAGTTATTGTTCCAAGGGAATATCTACTTGAACCTTACAGCAAACTTCTTAAGGTCATCCAGAGATATTTCACTTGTGAAGGTATATTTGGAAGATTTTATCTTTATCGCATCAAATTGTTGAAGCATTTCACAGGTAAAATCCCTTTGAGCCTACCTTTCTATTTGTTCAGGAGCATTAGTAAAGTGGAAAATAAAGTCCAGGAAAAAAAAAACTCAAGTAGAACCCAGTATTTTCCATTTCTCTTTGAATAAATTATTAGTGGTTGAAGAACTGAGGAAGAAAAATCAATCATGGCAAGCACTGTTAGATTCATCCAAGTTAGCAGTTGAGTTTCCAACTAGCCCCTGGAGTAAAAAGGATACACCTTAATCTGTGAAAAGGGATGTACAATCACTAGTTGAGAGCTCATTAAAAATGCCATCGGCTTCAATTGACCCATCATAAAAGAAAAAGGGTAAAAACCTTCACTTTTCTCCTAAGGTAGTGGAGGTTCTCAAGAAACCACTCACAAGAGCTACTGCAAAGAATTTCCTGTGGAAGAAAAGCCTGAACAACCAAATGAAGTTATAGATACCATACTAAAGGGTGTTGTTCCGGATGATAAGGATAAGGAAATATTAGAACTGCAGGAACAGTTGAATAAGGCTCACTTATTCATTGCACAACTACATCATGACAATAGGGAGTTGAAGAAGACTGCTTTGGAAAAGACATAATATTGGTGAAACGAGATCAGTACTTAAGGTAACTCCATCCATCACTAATTCTAAAGGTAAAGAAAAGGTAGTGACATAGAATATTCAAGAGTTAGAGGCTTCATCAGTAAGAATTCCTATAACTAGATATTCAGACAGGAAGTTACAATTACACAAAGAAGAGTCAAGGAAAGAAGGGAAGAAGTATGAGTTGAATGAAGGAAACACACTTACCATAGGTTGAGGAAGCATTTGAAAAAAGCTCAAAGTGAAATTGTTAAG
>JAXQQM020062066.1:0-52805 GCA_034641835.2 Pinus albicaulis | reverse complement strand
AAGTAGTGAGCTTAAGTATTGAGGGGTTTTGGCAGTGCATTATATTAAATATCATTTTTGGGGATTCAACTGCTTTAAGTAATTCATTCATCTATGACCATTTCCATGAGAGGTAGTCGTAACTGAATAATTTCTCATGATTTTCTAATAGTCCACTTAGCACTCATTGCATCGGGTGATGCTCACATGGGTGAAGAAGTGGGATTGAAACTAGTGAAATAAATCACATAACGTCAATCATCACTTCTGAGACTTGCACCTAGTAACCAAGACTTCCGGAGAGGTCACCCATCCCAGATCCCCTCTAGCTCAAGCGTGCTTAAGGCTATTGAACTAACACACATCCATTTTTATTTTCAACGTAATGAAATTTAATATCTTTCCATACTTATTAGATACAAAGCTAAACAAATCCAAAATAATTTACAATTATAATTATAAATATTTTTTTTTGTTTCTATGTAATTTAAATCATCTAATTCCAAAAGTAAAAATATATTATTGAAGGCACAAAATAACATAGTTTAATAGGTTAAATATAATGCATTTCCTATACAAGCCCAAGCCTCCTTTCATGTGAACTGTGCTCCAGGTTGGCGATCAATATTTCGTAAGCTATAGGATATTTAATAGCTCACTAACAGAAACTGACAGTACCGTATGGCCATGCGACCATCCAGTCATGCTGCATGATTTTTCATTTTATGGTGACTCCATCGTTCCTATTCCTGCAGGCGTTAAAATTCGTGGTTGTTGATGCAGTTAATGCAATGGTGGACAAGACCGCTCTGACTCGCAGATGTAGTTAATATAGGTACACGTATAGTAGGCGCTGAAGATTTCAAACAGAGTAATCTCGCTCAAAAATTTTGAAACTAAAATTTGAAATAGAATTATAATGTGTGGGATTTGAGATTTGTGATCCTTGTATGATATCAGAGTTCCTATGCTCCTGGTTCACGTCGCATTTTTAATGGGATATGTAAGGCCTTCGATCAACAACGTGTGGGGCTTTTAAGGAATCTGTTGAAGTAGGGTGGGCAGATCCTGATACAACGTCAATCCCTCTTCTTAGGGTAGAGGAGGATCAATGCCGAGTGCTTGAGCTAGAAACATTTTGTGTGATACAAGAGGAATTGGGATGTGACTGTTTACATCTCTTCCTCATTGGGTGCAGATCCTAGCTCTCTAAAAATGAAATTTCCACAGGGCTGGACTAATGATTTACCATGAAATTTTCTTAACTAAATGGCTTGATTTGCCACAGAATAACTGCTCTATTTGTAGATAACCACATATTTAAAGAAAGAAGAAAAAGAGAGCCTTGGTATTTTGAAAGAAAGAAGAAAAAGAGAGCCTTGGTATATTAGTGATCCATGTTGGCACGCTGTGTTTGTGTTGTGTTTGTGTTTGTATTGAATTAACATAGTTGTATTTTAATAGTTTTTAGTTTACGAGTATTTCCGCACCATATTCTACATATATTGAGAGTTTATCTCAATTGGTCCAAGTTTTATTTCTATTGTTTTGGGACTTACATTTTTTAAATTATATATTCACTGAAATTTTCGAGATTCCCCTCCAACGGAATGCCCTTTAGGTTTTGCGCCCTCAGCGAATCCCTCCGGCGAACGTGGGCCCCATGCCCCTCCCCGTCTCTGTCCCACGATGTTACCGTTTGAAGGAGCACATTTAAGATCCAGTCACCATTTCCGTTTCCCCTCACCTACGCACAGGGGCAACCATGAATGCAAATGCAAATGCAAAAATTTCTCGCGTTTCTCGAGCCACTTTAGCCCACTCTGAACAGGGACCTGCAAACCAGTCGATGGGAATACGCTAGAGCTGCGATGCCATAATAAATCGATCCTCCCCTATATAGCTCCTGTAATCGATGGAACATGTCATCCCCTGTTACACACCAGTCTGATTGAATGACAAAAATTCGAAGGAGTTACTCACTCGACGAAGACCGGGTCTATGCTGTCTAGTGAGGGTGGAGAAATATTATCTCTGGAGTTCCTCCATGACAGTTGGGTGGAGGATATTTCCTCTAGAATCTCGGTAAAGGCCTAAAGGGTTGTATAGGGTGGAGGTAGGATAAGTCTCTAGAAGCCCTGGTTTGGTCCCAGGCTCAGGGGTAGCAGATACATCATGGTTAGTTTTTCAATGAATGGGTGGTAAATTAGGGAACTAATACTGAGTTAGCCACACTTATGTTTTTTCAATGGATGGGTGGTAAATTAGGGACCCAATACTGAGCTAGCCACACTTATGCTTCATCTGGATTGTTCACAGGTACGGAAGGGAAGGTGATTTGTGCTTCCTCATGATTGAGACACTCTATAAATTTAAAAGAAAGAATGATTAGCATGTACGGAAGGGGAAGAGTGATTCATGATTGAGACACTCTATAAATTTAAAAGAAAGAATGATTGGCATTATTGCTAAGATAAGATTTAATTGTGAACATAAGATTTGCACAAACACAAGACATAATTTTTTATTGTGATCTATTATGAGCCTAGCATTTAATGTTAATAGAATGTTGTCTCTAAAATTTAATATTATTATAATGTTGACATAAGACATAATATTTGAATGTGATCTATTATAAGCCTAGCATTTAATGTTAATAGAATGTTGTCTCTGAAATTTAATATTATTATAATGTTGTCTCTGAATATTATTTGACAATTTTTAAATTTATTTTTTGCAATTGCTTGCACAACTTTTTCCATGGAATTGAATTAATCATCGAAATAATTTCTCTATTACCTTTGAAAATCTCTAAGTATTCTCTAATATGATTAATCAATAACATGAATTTAAATAAAAAAGTAATATTTTATAAATAAAATTTAGATTTAATATTTTTCAAAAAAAATTAAAGATAATTTAACTAAAATATTTAGAAAGTAAATCTCTAGATTTAATTACTCTTTTAGAAAGTACTTTTCTTCATGTAGTTAATATGATTATGGAGCGAGTTCCAATATCTGTAACATTATTTGTAAGTGATATCTTCTAGATATGAAAATGATGTAAATACAGTTGCAGTTCTCAAGTTTACTGAGACTAATTTTCCTAAATGTTTGTTTAAACCTCCTCCAAAGACCTTCCAAGAGAAAGGGATCTCTTGAAAATCCAATGTAAAAAGAAAAAAACACCGTCAACTTTGTTCCATCGAAATTTTTTGATAGCGGTGGACGCAAAATATTGCACTTTTGTTTGCACATGTTCTTTCACCAACATTGATGCAATTTTTTTTGCACCTCCTCCTCTCTTTCAGTACACGTAAAACAAATATATGAGGAACTGAAACAACCACTTTTATAAGCTTTGTAATCTTATTAATGGATAATACTTCCTCTTGTTAATATGAATATCAAGTCATAACTTATTTCAATTTGATCAGCCCTATTGTCTTCAAATTTTTAGTTGCTATACTTGTTTCTCTCTAATTGGTTTTAGATTCATTTCGATTAAATAATATTTCCTATAGTACTATTATATGTTCTTTGCAAGTTCATTATAGTGTTGTTACATGTTCCTTTCTTGTATCTGATTCAATTTTCAATCATTTCACTGTTGTTTCTCACCTCTTAATTATTCTTTCAGACAAAGGCTTACAATCCTCATATGATAGGTATATATATATATATGTGTGTGTGTGTGTGTATTGCCTAGATTCTCCTGATCCAACAATTATATGCCACTGTTAAATACATAGTCTCTTCTACAAAAATTCTTGCGGAAATTTAAAACACGATCGCCAATTGAAAACATATGAAGAAAGATCAATCACACATAACCCCACTATCATATATTATGTATATATCATGGATCATGAAACAATATCATACAAAACTCTAATGCAAGAGCTTTCAGTATAATATACAATCGTCTCACACTGTCATACAAAAAGTGGCAAATACATGCGCCAATTTACTGCCTCTAGACAACTTGCCTCCACTGTGCAATCCCTGGTGGTCAAGAACCTCTGAATGAATGATTATTGCCTGCCTTGACTACGCAATCCTCATAGGCACATCCAATGTGTGTGTGGTTGCATGTGTGCACCCACTAATGTCACAACTGATAGTAAAACTATCCCTTTCATCTATCTCTTAACTAGGCCTCCACTGGATCTGACATGCATGTAGTTAACAGTAGTAAATCTTTAGTTGCATGTGAGACCACTGCCTGTGAATTAGTTAAATAATTAATTCAATGATCTCTCACTAGTGTATGTTCAGTTACAACTAGCACAACTGAGTTTAACTCACTTAACTAAGTTAAACTACTTTACAACTCACATAGCTACACATCCAACTCTGTTACAACTTCGAATCACTCAGTTACAACTAAGAACTTCAAACCGAGGGAACGTGGAGTACCTTTGTGTGGGGCTCAAAGGTACTAATCCAAGAAAATCCAAATAAATTGAGATTGGAAGGGTGAGAGAACTATACTCTCATATGTTTATTGATTGAAAATGATCTTTTGGAGGTCCAAGAGCTTCTAGTGGGGAGGAATGATCTAGGGGATCAGTAAAGTGCTCAAAAATAAAAGTGCTCAAAATTTCTTGAAACTGGTGCCAAAACATAGATCTTGTTGCCCTAAATCCAACGTAACTTTAATCACTCAAAACCGATAGTGTATGCTACATATATTGTATTCTGATTGTATTCCTAAACATCTAAAAATTTTGCAGGGTGGCGAGCAGGATTGCTGACTGGGCAGTCTGTACGCTGACTAGGAAGGCTGACTGGGAATGTTGACTGTGTATTTTGGGCCAATGGTAGGTTGCCAAGTGGCCTCACCAGATTGATTTTTGTTATCATTTTTTTATTTTTTATGGTTTTTTTATGTTGGACCAATTATAAGGTGCCACGTGACCCAATCATGAGCTGCCATGTGGCACCCTGACATTGTATAAAATTTTGGTTAAGGGCCAAATGAGCCTCTATGGGTTCGAATACAAGACATATTTCCAGACAAAGAACTGCCTTACCAACACACTGCAGGTGGTTCTTAACTACTATGGTAGCCAATTGTTATTTAAACTTTCGACAATTTTGCATTGGGGAATGAGGTCGGGGCTAAGCCCATGGCCCCTATTCACCTCGCACCCATGGAACCAAAAAAAAAGGAGCTGAGGGCTCGGGGCTTAGTCCCAGCTTAAGGCCACAAGGTATGGCATATAACCATAGTGCAATGGGAGTTTAGCGCTTACCGCAATAGTCTTGAAGTAAGGCTCCAAAATGTGGCCTCATAAGTTACCACGAGATCTGTAGAAATTATATAACTTATGTGTTATATGTCCAAGATTCTCCTGATCTCACACTATTTTAAATTCATGCAAAATACAGAATCTATTCCATCATTGATCATTTGCAGAAATTAAATCAAGATTGCAATGCACACATCAAACAATAATAACTCACACACATTAACACAGTTTTTTAACGGGAAAGCCTGAAGCTGAAAACCCCAACTATCTGTATATAATATATGTCATAGAGATCATGTAACAATCCTCATACAAAGCTAATCATATCAAGCTCTCAGTACAATACAATCGCTACACACTAATCAAGAACAATCAGCAAAAATCTGCACTGATTTTTGCCCTCCTGATAGCCTGCCTCTACTGCGCAATCCCTGCTAAAGAATGGCTCTGGATGAGTTCGAATTGCTCCAGCCTTGCTCATGCAATCCTCATTGGCATCTCCAATGAATGTGTGGTGCATACAATGCAACACTATAGTCACAACTGATAGTCACACTTGCTCTTTCACCAATCTCTCCACTGAGTCTCCACTGATCTGTTCTGCACTGTAGTTAATTGTTGTCTCTGTCCAGTTAAATAATGAGTTATTATTTACTGAATCAATTTAACTAATTAATTCACTCAACTCCACTGAAAGTATCAATCAATTAGAAATAGACACAATCAATTCAACTGATTTTAACTCCACAAGTGTGGTTAAACTAGAAACCAACTCCACCAACTACTTCTCCAACTCCACCAAACTCTGCCACTTGAGTTCTAACTGAATTCCTCCATGCATGAACCTATAGTAGCTCTAGGAATTGCGTAATTCCTTTAGCTAGCTGATCTGAACAATCTGTTAACTGAGTGTTAGTGCTCCAAGAGAATAAGATAATGTTTAGAGTCCAAATATTATTAAGAGCTAATAATATTCGAAATGTCTATTTTTAGACTGGCAGTCTAAAAATAGACTTCGCCCAAAATATCTAAAAATAGAAGTCCATCTATTTTCCCAACTTGACCAACCATCCACAAATAGCATCCTACAACTCATAAAATATGATCGACATGTCTAAAAATAGACTTTGCGCCAAAAATAGCCTATGGGGCCCACTTAGTGAAGGTGACTCTTTTCACTAAGCTCATCATCTTGTTGAATCTCAACAAGATCAAGAGCGGAGGATCCAAAGTGGTGGAAGATGAAGGGGGCTAACCCTTAGCCCTAGCCAAGGTCCTATGCAGCAGTCAGAACCATGGGTGCGGAAAAACTAACATGTGAAAAAATTCGGGGCCAACCCAAGGTTATGTGGTGGTAATATGATTTTGGCATAGAGGAAATGTGGCCTATGCTGATGGGGGTGGGCAGTTAGCCCCAGCCCCCGGGGGCACAAACCCATGTGGCCCTAATTTTCTGCCCATAGGGGTCATTGGGATTTTAAAGCACTTGACAAATTGCACCCAAACCAGCAGGAATCTCACCGGCATCGAGTGAAAATGTCACTCGAAGGTTTCTAAAAAGGCATAATTTGTAGAATAGTTAGCATGGGAGTCCAATTTGTAGAGCAGTTAGCAATACAACTTCTTTGGAGCATAACTTTCTCATTTTTTGGCCAAATTGAGCCCAATAAGAGCCCAATTTGGGGGTTTTTACTATTCTGGAGCCATTGGAGACATTATTTATTCATTCTTAGCACTTTAAATCCATGAAATCACATATTTGAGCACTTAATGAAAGAGGCCCAACATTGGAAGCTGGACCAAGAGATGTATCCCAAGAGGGGTGAACTCTATCATTTTTCTGTCTTAAGTTGCTATGTATGGTATATTTGTCTCTATTTTGATGTTGCAAATTGAGTTTAATAACCATTACGTTTATGTTATTTTTCAAATTGATCCATTGCCTAAAATACATAAAACTTAACTTGCATATTTCCTATCACCTTCAAGTTTTTATTTTAGATCATATCCTCTCTCTTTATCTATACATATCCCCTTCTCCCTAATAATGGAGGTAGCTTCATATCTCTCATGAAGAATTTCCAAATGGTGGAAATCAAATAACTATTTTATTCTCTTTTTGTATGGTACCTTGAATGGAAACCCAGGGGAGGTAGGTGCCAAGGAGGTAGTCTTTCACCCCGGAGGAATTCTAGAAGGAAATATTGTTTTGGAATTTAAGGGTCATCTCTAACAATATTGTTGAATCTTTAGTTCTCTACCAAGGCTTAATCACATATTTCTCTCTTTACCCTTGCCATATCATTTTCTTTGGATACTTTCTAATCCTCATTCATAATATTCATAATAAGATTTATGCAAAGGATCTCAGAATGAAAACCATTCTCTCCCAAATCAAGTGACACGATTGCTACAATAGAGTGCCATTGATTGGTTTCATATCCAAATATTTAAAAATAGTGTGGCAAACCCATGTTGCCATTCACCTTAGTGCAAAAGGGACTTTTATTTTTAATGACCTACATGACAATGTTTCAATTTCATGACATTTTTAGAATTGCAAGTGTCAACCTCAAAGGAACCATCGAGAAGTAGTAATGCATATTAAGTATGCATGAGAGGCTTAAGTCACAACATGCTCCCACCCACACTGCTCACATGAAAATCCTCTGTTGCACCATGGGGAATAAATTCCCTAGTCACATCACATGCAACCAAGTTGGGATTTCCCCTAGTGTCATTCCCTAGAAGAGGTTGGTTGTAATGCAGGTTGATGGTTCTCCTCTCGGGAAATCTCTTAAGAGGTTGGAAGTTGCTTCATCCCTGGATCCCATATGAATTCAGGATTTAATTTCCCTTCAGCTATCATCTTTATCTCAATTTCACTATTTTGGAAAAGAGAAAAAAATATAAGGAACTGTGGCACACAATTGGACACAACTTTGGCAACATGAAGAAGCTCTACAAGAAATAAAAAAATGAAATTGTAGGAATTTATTAGAGGTTGGATGCTATGGACATGATAGGTGGAGTGGGAAGTCTTAGTGGTGAAGTTTGGCTATATGCACACCTTCATATAAAAGTATGAGTAGACTTATTCCAAATATTTATGCTTAATTTTTTGAAGGATGAGAATGTGGCCCTCTTACATGGTGATAAGTTTGGCGGTTCTTGGAGATCCACTTCATCTCATCATATCTCTTATGCGGTCTCTTCTTTTGTTTACACTCCAATTTCCTCAGGCTCACCCTAGTGACTTGGGGACCTCTCTGTGCCAACCCAAAACTCAACAATTCATCTTCTACCAAAGTTCAAGTAATGAGTTATAGTCTCCATGCATATTTTATGTTAATGTGTAAGAAAATTTTTATATCATCATCTTTGTGGTAGGGAGTTAAGGTCCATCACTTTAGACTAAAAGGGCATTCATTATTGTTAATTCCTCCATGCATTTATCATTATGACTTAGTTCAGAGGATTTCCATGATTGCATTGGTTGTGGATCATTGAAGGGAAAAATTCAAAACTTACACATTTTGGCACAAAATAATGTTTTTATTTTATTTTAAGCATCTTCTGATTGTCTCTCAAACCCCTAAATCCTTCATGCATTTATTTTTGATCTATTCTTTTAAATCTTCTATCATAAGGTCTTCCCTCTTTGTCTTCCTCATTCCAATCCCATGTAGCTCAACCTCCATTGTCTCACATCTATGTTTACTTGAGCATGGTCAAGACTAGCTATTATTCGCCATCCTTTTGTACTTTCCTTGGTAGTGATATGTACTATGTTCAACTACCTTGTGGCTTCTTCTTGCTATATGTATCACCCCCTCCCATTTGACCCTCACTCTGCTTCGAATTAAGTTGCACCCAAGCACCTCACATGGCTCACTCTTCTAAATCGAATTAAGTTTCACCCAAGAACCTCACATGGTTATCATGAGAGGCATAGATGAGGGGAATATGAATATGAATATGAAGGGTGGGTGGAAATACGTTTCCTTTGAGAAATAATAGTTAAGGAAAACATTACACATTGGATTCCAAGTTTGGGAAACACTCATTCATGATAGATATAATATATGTATACTATTGACCTCTACTAGCATACCAATACGATAATGGGAAAGGTCATGGTAGAACAAAGTGAAGCAAAACAAGAGTTACTACTCTATATAGATGCTTTGTAACTACAAGGGAGAATCCCAAACCGCAAGGGGACTACCCTCGCCAAGAGGATATTATATTTGAAATTATCAATCAGTGATGAAGAGAACAATGAATCTTCAGCTCAGCAAGCAAATCCCCCCTAACATAATGGTTGGACTATTTATTTCTATTTTCACACTTAAAAGCAAGTTGTTTAACCTCCTTATAAACTTCAATATGAAGCCTATTATAAATGTCAATAACACTTAAACATGCTCCAATGAGATGAAATTGGATAGATTACAACACGCATGACCATTCTCAATCTTGAAATGACAAACATAGTCTCGTCTTTGATCAATAATTGTTTCACTACAAACTTATATCTTTGTTAACCATTTATTTATTGACCATGTAATAATGACACCTTCTCTATATGGTTATATTTCAAAGTAATAGTTAAGGATTTAAAAATAAAGATAAACAAAAAAAGGTTAGAGATATTAATTATATTAAAAATGTAATATTAAAAATTGAAAAAGATATTATGAGAAAATTTTAATAGAAAATAAAATAAAACAAAATAATTAAATTAAACAAAACAAATATGAAAATTAAAATTAGATAAATATAATAGATTTATTAAAAAAACATTATAAATAAATATACAATTATTAATTAAATTGACTTTTGAGTAAGTACCCTTCAAAAATTTGAATGGTTATTTAATTATTTTTAATTGAATATATATCAAATTGGAATTAAATTCAAAATTAAATCATGAAAATAATAAAATAAAATTAAATAAAAATAAAATATTATAAAAATTAAAACAGTTAAAATTATTATGATGATGATGACGATGGTTAACGTCCACTCCACTGAGACCAATCTTTGGTTTATCGGACCTAAAGAAAAGAGTTATTTAGTTTGATTTAAGATTTTATTCCTATGCTCAAAAAGCTTGGAGAGAAGCCTCCCAAGCTCACTATACTTTTGACATCTTAAAAGGTTAGAAAGGTCAGTATTGCAACAAAGATTATGAAATTGAGCTCTAATGTGGTTGCACGGGGGGCACTCTAAGTTAAATTAGTTTTTATATCATAAAATCTAGTTAATCCTACTTTTTATCTATTTAAATCTCTTGTCACAAACTAATCTTTCATCTAAATAATATTTTAAAAAATTATAATTTTAATATAATATTATTTAATAAAAAGTTTATAAATAATTCAAAAAGTTATATAATCATTAAATTATTACAAAATAAATTAACAAATATTTCAATTTATTTTTTTCAAAAAGAAATAAAATTACAATCTAATTTATGTGAAAATTTAAATTACTGCTATTAACAAAAATAAAACTGTAAAACAACATTAATAATTAACTCAAACATATTATTTCTAAATACTGAATTTTTTTAATAAAAAATAGCAATTTTTACAACACTGAATATTTAAGGCAAAAATTCATTACACTTTCCATAGAATCCAAATAAATATTTAAAGCAAAAATACATAACACTTTCCATGGAATCCAAACATTCTGAAAACACAACTATCAACATAGATTCCCATAGATTATTTTTTGACGAAACAACTATTAACTGAAAACATCCATGTCATACTTTTATGTTACATACATTGGCTTCAAAATATATTTTTAAACATGAACGTTGGTTTTAGTAAATTAAGCTTGCAGATGTATTTGAATATATTTTAATAAAGTTATATCATTACTTGGTGTTTCTATTTTTGTACTATACATTTCGTTATATTATAAAATTATTATAATATAAAAATAGAAACAATTTTTTAACTTTTATTTTAATAATGATTTAAAATATAAAAATGGATATAAAATCTTTAAAGATATGAGCCAACTTCATTAAAAAAAAACTTTTATAATCACACTTACACTTATTTATGAAACCCTAAAAAAAAACACAATGTGTTATAACTGCTTTATTTTCTAGAGTATAACCACAAGAATTTATCTTAGCATCAGGCTTTGAATTTGATTTATATATATCTTAATATGATTTTATTATATATATCTTAATATGATTTTAAAATACATTTGCCTGAAATGAAGATCCAATTTGATTTTCATATATATATATATATATATCTTAATATGATTTTAAAATACATTCATTGAGCAGTTGTCTAAATTTAAAATTCGAAGGCCAATATTTGAAAATGTAGGAGCGGATGAGGCATTGAATACATTGCCAAACCTCATAGCTAGATGTTGGACTGTCCAATATCTGCATTAATTACATTTGAGTGGAGCTTGCCAGAGGCAGAGTGATCGAGTTGCCGGAAAGTCCATAGATATGTATGGTTCTCATGGATATGTAGTATGCCCTCTCATGGAAATATTATTGATCGCTGGGATGACTATGGGAAATTGCATTGATATCTAGAGCATTAATGGGCCTATAGCCTTGGAAATAAGGCTTTCCAGGACATCATGGCATGTAATGGAAGTTGTTAACTAATAGGAAGGGTCCATTTAGAGTAGAGGGGTGGTCCCACTAGGAAGCATGATCCCAGAGGTTGGTCCCCGACATTTCAGAGGAAAGGTGCATTCTGAAGGTGCGGGGTAGCTTGGAACCAAGATGCTGTGCCATACTTGTGAGCCCAATTGTCTTCGTATTGGTGCAACGTGGCCCCACATTACAGGTCATCTCGGAGGATTTTCCTCGATGAATCTCAAGGGAGCATATAATTAAGGGGTTGGGGTAAAATACCTGGGGAATGACGATATTGTCAGCAACAAGAACCCAATCTGTTAGTTAAAGTGCTTATAATATATAATCATATATAAGGATATTGAACCATTTTTTATGGTGGAGGGGCAATGCACATGCATAGCATCGAGGCATGCCACATCGGTGAGTGACTCGGAAGTATAGTGGCATGCCACATGGTGACCACATCGGTGCCACATAGAAGAAAGAGAGAGATGACAACAATTAAATTAATGAAACTTTAGAGGACCATAAATTGCAATTATGAAGTCCAAATTGGGGAAAATTTCATATCATCGAACTCGTCTCGATGAGACGAATACAACAATGTCATCCATTTGAAGTTTTGAGGAAATTGAAAAATATCAAAATTTTTAGATCTCAATTTCCATAATGCTACCTTGGATCTTGGGTCAGCAGAGTAATCACTTTTTTCTAACCTATCTCGTGTGATGGGTTAAGAGGGGTTTTTTTACAGGGGGTACTAGAGCCAAGTTCAACACTTGGACTGGATGAGCTCTATCATGGGAAAATAATGGCTAGGTTCTTTCCAAGCCCTTGTGAATAAGTACTCTGTTAAGAAGTTGATAGAGAAAAGGGGCTTCATATTTAGTTTTAAAAAATGGATGAAGCAAATGTTTAGGTGTTAAAAGTTAGCCTGTGATTGATTGCTTGCATGTGTGGTTGATATGCTTACCTTGTGATTTAATTATGTAGCATAGTATTAACGATGGATATGATTTTATTGTTATTGATGTCCATAACTATGGTGGTGTACTGGCACTATTGGAAAAGTGGTTTACTTTTACACACTTGGAATAGGTATGTGTGTGAACCATTACATGGCATGAGGGATTTTGGAAATTCATGTGGCTGGTATTGCACATTTTTCTATCGATATTATATATATGTTGTATATGTATGTGTGTGTGTACATATATTGGATGGGGAAATCCCATGGCTCGTTTTACTAAAGGTATATTGTTTGAAAGTTAAGCAGTTGATAAATTCATGTTAGCGAGTGCAGTTCTTGCAATGCATCCTATTTATGAGTGTGAAAAAAAAATTAAGAATATGATCTATGCTAACGTGACATGTAGAGTCCCAACTAAATCCATGAAGTTACACATGTTATAATTGTTGGCCTTAATAAAGAGGCCAAATATTTTTGAAACATTTTAATAGCTAATGTAAAATGATAATGGTGGTATTAGTAAAGAGGTTGATTATAATTACTCTATTAGTATCGATCATAGATGGAATTATAACCTTTGCAATTGCATGATGATATCTATGATAATTTGGTTGTGATATATAGTTGATAACCATCCTATGGATGTATGAATAGCTATAGGACATCATGTTGACTTAACTTGGTTATATGACCACTGGTATATGTATTTTTATGTAATTAATGAACTAATAATTGAGTGTGGCAACACATGGGAGGAATAGAAGAATTGAGGGCTCAGCTCAAGGAATTGGAAATTGAGCTTAGGGTCTGTAAGGAATAGATAAAACAACTCACCATGAAACAACAAGAACTGAGCGAATGAAATTCTGAACTTCAAAAACATATGTAGGAATTCACATATCAAATTGAATCCTCAAAAAGGAAAGATGACACTGGCAGTAAGGGTCCCCATGAGAAGGGAAAGGAAAAGAGGATATTTTCCTATTGTTTCCATGGAGAAAATCACCTGAGAAAGGACTATACTCATAGGTAGAAAAAAAAAATAGTCCCTGTGAGCCACAGGGACACAGATTAGTTATGAAACATGCCAAGAAGGAGGAGTGGAAATGTAAGACTTCAAGGTTTTTGTGATCCTTGTAAAGAAGGCTTGAACTAATTTTGGTACATGAATATACACATGTATATACATATGCACACTTATATGATGGATGAAAGTGCCATGAACTCAGGACTTCTGGGGATTTTTTTTTTTTTTTATACATATGTGTTGTGGTTTTGATTTTATCAATTTCATGGATTTATATGATTTGATCATACAATTATGTGTGCCCATGTTGTTTTTTTTTGCGGTATTTTTTATTATTTTTGTTGTGAATTTATTTTTTACAATATTTGCCTTTGTTTCCTGTTGAAATTGCCTTCGATTTTATATTTCTTTTTTATTTTATGTTTTTGGGACTCAAGGAAAGTTGTTTGGGGGGCAGGAAGCCACGTGGGTCTCATGTAGAGGGTCGAGGAGGACCAACAGAACAATACAAATCAAGAGATTCCTATGCATAATTCATGAGCATAAATGAAATGATAAAGGTCAGGAAAGGGAAGTGCATAATTGTTAGCCACCTGTAAAATTTGATTATCCCAAAAGGTGGCTTAATCTATTTTGAGCCTTCAAGGAACAATTTTTCTTACTAAAAACTGTTGGCTCTTGAAGACTTTTGAAGGCCTCATGCCTCTGTCCAAACCTTCACTGTTTTTCCCATCTTGAAAACTCTGAAATCCTGCTAATTCCCAAAAAGAGTACTGCTGCAAGCACCATTTTCCCCTTCCTCCTCTTCAAAAACTAACCTCTTTTTCTATCCCCCCATTTCCCATGAAAACCCCTCATTTTTAAGTTTCTCCCCTTTCCACTTCATAAAAACCCTTGATAAGGTTTTAAGACTCTCTCTTAACCTTATCGAAAGCCTCAAATCCCTTTCAAAATCCTTGAAAAACCATTAAAATGCATATTTTCTATGTATTGGGCTTAAGCCCCCTTCGTCTAAAGTCTCTAACCCTTTTCATCCATGCGCCCTGGCGCCAGAACCAGGCGCTGAGTCAGTCAGCACTTATCCATTTTAAACAATTATTCCGCCCCGAAAATATTAAAAAAACCTTTGTTATTTGCAAATTTCGAGTTTTATTTTAGTTTGTAAAGTTTTCCATCAAAAGTGTATTCACTAAATTACACCATCGATCTACTTCCACAGACGATTTGCGTAGATCATCTCCGTGGTCCCCACCGCCATAAGCCACTTGTCAGAAACCGACCGTATCCATCGCACCGCCCTTGGGAGAAAAGCAATTGTTTTCCTCGATCGCCGCCATTTCAATTCTAAGACACGCATCCCGGGCACCGTTTGGAAAACTCCATGGCTTATCGCATTATTGTTCTGCATGCTGACACCTTAGCCGATATTTCCGTGCGCCACTGACTGGAGGCCATTCGACGGCGTTCGTCGAAGATACGCGCGATAACCGGCTCCCTACAGGATATCTAATCACTCGTCGTCGGACTGATTCCGTTAGACGATGGCCCACTGCCACGCCCGCATTTCTCATTTGACTTTCAACCTCCACTCCTGACCGTCGATCTTTGCGCGATCGACGGCTCAGATTTAATATTTTTCCGCTCGTTCTACGATTTTTTCCGATAAATCCTGACCATTGGATGGTGCCATCCAACGGCCACGCTCCCTCCACACGTCCTTTGAAGCAGTCAACCTATATATGCAAGATTTTGTAATAGTTGTTTGTATTTTTGCAGGGTTTAAATGGTTTTCCGCCATTCTGAAGAAAATTCGAAGGCAGAGAATGACGACCCTCCCGCCTTCGATTCCTCAAAGGAAATCATCCACAGGGTTAAAATGCACGTTTCATCGATGTTTCATGAGGCATTGATGCCATTCGAACCCTGTGCAATCCTGCACATTTGAAAGACACAGCAAGTCAATCACAAATCAAGAGTATCAGTATAGAAGACCAGAATGCACCAGAACAGAGGATTAAAGGACGGATTTGTGGGGATTACATCTAAGATGCTTACCAAAAGCCTAATCCCCGAACTAAAACACAGTTTTAAGGAAAAATCAGAGTGTTTCATCTGACAGAAAGCTCCACCGCCTTAGTTAAAGAAAATCAATTCTTCTCAGCTACTACAAAAGACACTTGTGCCTCAAAAAAATCAAATACAGGCCGAAGTTATTGCATGAAATCAAATATCTGCCTCAGAACACGGCTAAAGGGTAATTCTGCGAACAAACTTAATGACAAAATATCTACAGAGTTACTCTAACATGACACAGAGCCTCAAAGGTCAAATTAAGCTTCCACCGAGCTTAAAATCTTTATGTAAATCATTTAATACAGAAGATACCTATTGTAAGCTTCTTCGTTGAGCCCCCCAAAGGCCGAGAAGCCATTTAAGTCTGTATTAATTAGTTTTTGAGATATTTTTTTAGATCTCACCTCCTCATTCTTCTATATATGCTTCTAAAGGAAATGAGTGGGGGGTTGGTTGGTTGTTGTTGATCACAAGCTGTAATATTGAAACTCTCTGAAATCAATACATAGTCCTTTGAAGTTGAAGAACAAATTGAAGTCTTGGAGATCTTGATGATGTTGTTGCATGTTTGTTCCTGAGAAGGCTCTATCACTGGATTCATGAGCTTGGCTGTTGGTGAAGTATTCTGAACTGTCACATGTTTTTCCTTGTTTCCATTATGTTCCATAATTTCTCACTACAATAGGATAGAAAATAATAGGCTAAGAAATGACTCCTGGAAGCACCTTAGACCCGTTCATCCTTCACTGTTTTATGTTTTCTTCTGCTGAAGTATTTTAGAGGCTTTAATCTTTCTCTTTAGTCTTCATGCTTGTTTATTTCCTTAATAGTTTGAACAGTTGGTTTCAGCATGATTTATGGTTTTCCCTGCTTGTTTGATGCCACTTAAAAACTATTATTGAAGTCTCCCTTTGAAGTTCTTTGCTTACAATGAATCAAAGAGGTCTGTTTTGATCTTGCCCTTTGTCCTCACTTAAACAATTGGCTTAAAGGTCGTTATAATTATGATCATAGATGTTTTTAGGTGTTCCCTCTTCTATGACTGTAATTATCAGTAAATATTTTATGTTTTCTAAGTCCTTTAGAATAAAATCTTTGAGGAAATAGGGTGTTCCCCGAATCTTAGATTTCATTTTGAAAGTTGTCTTGAAGCCATTATTTTCTTAAAGAATGTTTGTAGAATTTATGGTTAGCCCTGTCTACCAAATATCTCTTTATTGTTTAAATTATGTTTTCAGGTTCCCTTTGTTGAGAATTCAATTTCTCTTTCCAAATCATTAATGTTCATCCCATTCCAAAAACAAAAGGATCCTGTGGCCAAGTTAGATTTGCCCTTTGATATCCCATATCCTTTGATGAGTTTGCTATGACCTTTTCTTGACTCCATTGCCCAATGAACCAGATGTTTCTCCATTCTGTGTATCTTTCCTAGACCTTTCATGTTCTGTTGTATCAATTCAATCCAACCAAACGAACAAACAACACCTACACTTAATAACTAGTCTAAAATCAATATTATAAGCACACAAGATAAACTTTTGCAAACAAACATTTGAGAGATCCCTCTCTGAGAACAGGAGGACTAGATCCTGTAACTCTAAAGATTGGTTCTGATGTTGCCTTGTCTTTTGATTTGCCAAACTATCAAAACACGGGACACCAACATAATGGTGATCATGGTGGGACACTGAGTAAAATATGCAAAACAAAACACTCACTGTCTAAGTATAACATAAGTAACCTTCTTCAAGCACTACCAAGAAATGGTAATCATGATAGGACCTTTTGAATCAATGACAAACTAAGTAACCCTTAGGATTCTCATAAAACCTTGTCAAACCTTGAAGATTTCAGTTACCAAGCCATAAGAGTAAACTCTGTACGTTTTGACACCCTAGCTAAGTGTTGAATCAGACTTAGAACACTCTCTTAACCTATAAGACCAAAACAACTCAGAAAAACCCAAAACATTTCAGTTTGGATTCATAATAAACTTGGTGGTGGACCATAAAACCTTTTACCTCCAAAAGAGCTAAAATTCCCACCTGGAAACTCCACAATCCTAAAAATAGACCTTAAGACTCCACTGGGAAGACCCCAAGTCTTAATAATATCATACAAACTCAGCCAGAAAGCTTTAAGATTAAAATTTTCCTTCTTCTGAAAAGATCAGTTAGCCTCTTAAAGATTGTCATATTTTGTTAATTTTTTTTTTTCTTTTTACCAGGTCTGAAAAACATAACATA
Organism: Pinus albicaulis; assembly: GCA_034641835.2. Lineage (NCBI taxonomy): Eukaryota > Viridiplantae > Streptophyta > Pinopsida > Pinales > Pinaceae > Pinus > Pinus albicaulis. The sequence continues at coordinate 34,619 of JAXQQM020062066.1, read as the reverse complement.
GTGGCTCCTAGAAAGATTCATACTAGAGCCTACCCTGACCCAAACCCACTGGAAGAAGTTGACAACCCTAAAATTATACTTAGGAAGTCTTCCAAGATAAAATTTTCAACTGTTTTCAGATCACCCTTGAGATCTAGTTCAGTCCCTGAAAATCTCGCAGCCCTACACCAATCACAAGTCGATTTAAGAAATACTTTTAGAACTAGGTCACTTGATGATATAATTCAGATAGATTTTGAGTCCTCACTTTCATCTCCTGAAGCAAGTGAACCTCTTGGTAGCAGAGAAACAACACCTCCTGACTTACATTTTCTTCACAACTTAGGTGTCTCTCATCCAAGATCAACTCAACAGTCTATTCCTGGTCCATCCACTTCTGCTCACCCTTCATCCACTGCTCAAACCACTACACCTCAGCCCACTGTTCCTGTTATAAATCCGCTCCTTGTAAATCCACCCCCACCACCTATCATGGCAGCATGGTATGCTCCCCTAGTCCTCCCTGTACCATTAGTTAATATTCCACAGGACTATCAGTCCAAAATTACATTATATGATGCTAACAATGCTATAACTGCATCACAACATGTGGATAAAATGAATGACTACTTTGACAGAAACGAAATTGATGATGATTCTGTCAAGCTTAAGTTATTTGCTCAGAGCCTAGGGGGAGAAGTAAGAAAATGGTTCAAAGGTTTAGCCCCCCATAGTATTAATGATCTCCAAGGCTTCCATCAAACGTTCTTAAATAAATGGGAAGTAAAGAAAAACCCTCTCCAAGTCCTTTCTGACTACAAAAACCTCCATAGAAACACTGGAGAAAGTGTGCAAGCTTACTGCACTAGGTTCAATAGTGTGTATAATGCACTTTCCCCAGAACTAAAACCTCCACAGGGCTCAGCTTTAAATAAATTTCCTGAAGGGTTTGACTCTGACATGACCTATCAGCTGAGAGAAAGAAATCTTGCAACTCTGGAAGATATGTAACAGGGTGCCCTTTCTGTGGAAGTCAACTTGATGGAGAAGAGAGCAAGAATGAAAACTGAGAAGAGAGTGTCTTTTAGAGAAGAGTCCACTCCTTCTACTTCAAGCTCAAAAATGGAGAGGATGTTGGAAGAAATGATGAAAGAGATGAGCATAATTAAGAGAGCACAAGCAAATCAAAATCAAACTGCTCCTCGAAATAGAAATCAGAATTATAGAAGAGAAAACAATCAAGACAAACAGAATGAGAATGACCAACATATTAGACCTCCCTTCCAACAAAACTATGTAGATCAATATGAGGAAGATAGGGAGTTGGAAAGGTTGGAAGAAGATCATGTAAACTTGATTGGATCAGACAGTGGAGATGATGTTTTCCTCACTGAGGAAGAACAAGGATTCTTCTCTTATGATCAAAATACAAACACCTATAAAAACTCTGATGACTATAGATTAGGTTTTGAAAATGCAATTATGGAAGTACATAAACAGTATGATCTTAGGAGTAAGGGAAGCATAGATAACTTAAAAGACAAGAACACTAATACTGTTGTCAAGAAAAACGTAGAAACTCAGTCCAAAAAGACAGCAGAGAAGACCAACACTTTGGCTAAGAAACCCGACTTAAACAAAGACAAAGGGGTCCAGCCAAATATTGAACACAGTACCCCTAGCACTTCAGTTAGTGGTCCTAATAAAACTATCCCAATTACCAGTCCAAACAAGGTTCAACAAATCAAAATTGCTGAAAAGAATTCAATTGAAAAAACAGATGCAAATATCAACAAATCAATTATTCCTTTCAGTTTTGAGGGAGAGATTGCTAAGATAAAAATTTCCATTCCCTTAGCTGAACTAGTAACCCAAGAAGTGTACAAAAACCAAGTTTTGAAAGCTTTGAACCTAGGAAGTGATACTGACACCTTAAACTTGACAGATGACAAACCTGAGTTGTTGTTTGGTCCAGAAGTTGAAGGAAAATACCAAGAAGGGTCTGTCCCTCCCTTCTATGTTAGCTTGAACATACATGAGAAAATTTTACACAATGCTATGTTAGACTCAGGAGCTTCACACAATCTAATGCCCAAGGTAGTGATGGAAAGCTTAGGCTTAGAAATTACTAAACCATACAAAGACTTGTATTCATTTAACTCAAGCAGAGTCAAGTGTTTGGGTTTAATCAAAGATTTATGTGTTACTCTAGCTCAGATCCCTGCTAAGAGTCTAGTTATGGATATAGTTGTAGCTGACATTCCCCCTAAGTATGGCATGCTCTTATCAAGATCTTGGGGAGCCAAACTTCAAGGAAGCCTTCAAATGGACATGTCTTATGCCACCATCCCTGTTTTTAACCAAAACAGAAGACTATACAGGGAATCTCACATGAAGTACATGGTGAGAAACATAGACAAACCAAAAAACTCTCCAATCTATTCTATTCAATCAAGTTTAGATTCCTTTATCTTATGTAATGAAGATGAAATTACTCAACAAGATAAAGAAAACATAGACCCAATCAGTTCACCACAACAATCCAATCTTCCCTTCAATCAAATTCAAAACATTACCAATCAACAGCAACAAGAAAATGAAAATAAGGATGGCATACTTTGGAAAATAAATTTTGATGGATCTTGTAATAAAACAAGTGCAGGAGCAGGTGTGTGGATTCAAAATACAAAACAGAGTTTTTCATACAAATTGGATTTCCCATGCACTAACAATATTGCTGAGTATGAAGCACTTCTCCTAGGCTTACAATTGCTTAAATAGTTAGAAGCCCAGAGGATATCAATCTTAGGAGATTCTGAACTTATCATAAAACAAATCAAAGGAGAATACTCAGCTAAAAATCCAAGACTTAGGGAATATTGAAACGCTTCCCTTGATCTATTGAAAACCTTTGAAAAGTATGAACTTATTTTCATCCCAAGAGAATTGAATCATCTACCAAATGAACTCGCTTTCAATGCCAGCAATTTCCAGATACCTGAAATAAATGAACAACTCATTGTGAAGGTAAAACACAGGCCTGCCGTGCCCGATAACGAAGATCACTGGCAAGTGTTTGATTCTGACAAACACATAGATGATTTCTTGAAATCAAAAAATGATTTCAGCATACCAATATCAGAAACCAACCATACAAAAAATTGCTTATATATTGAACAAATCCCAGAAGTTGAAATGACATATATTGCTGATATAAATCACTATGAAAATCCTTTTGACGCAGAGATAACTGACAATGCAGACCAAGAAGACTTGGAATTTTTACAGTGCAAAAATGATAAAATTCCAAGAGGTCTAGCACCTTTAGAACACCTTTTTGACTTTAACGATGTAGCCAAAGAACCAAGAATGGAGCCTGTGGAAATGGATGTAGAAGAACATAAAATAGGCAGTCTAGCAGAACCTAAGATGATTAAACTGTCCAACACTCTCTCAGCTCACATAAAATTGCAGTATATAGAGTTGTTTAAAGAGTTTAAAGATGTTTTTTCTTGGGGATACAATGACCTAAAATCATACGATACCAACATCATCCAACATAAAATCCCTTTGAAGGAAAATAAAAAGCCTTTTAAACAAAAACTAAGGAGAATAAACCCTCTTTTACTCCCTTTAGTTAAGGCAGAAATTGAAAAGATGCATGCTGCTGGAATCATAGTACCCATTAGATTTTCAGAATGGATATCAAACTTAGTTTCTGTTAGAAAGAAAACAGGGGAAATCAGGCTCTGTATTGACTTTAGGAATTTAAATAGAGCCTCCTTAAAAGACAACTACCCCTTACCCAAAATGGACCATATACTTCAGAAGGTAGTTGGGTCAAAAAGGATTTCTCTCTTAGATGGGTTCTCAGGTTACAACCAGGTGTTAGTGCTCCCAAGTGATCAAATCAAAACTGCTTTTACCACGCCTTGGGGCACCTTTATGTATGTCAAAATGCCTTTCGGATTAATGAATGCAGGGGCCACCTTCCAAAGGGCCATGGACATAGCCTTTTCTGAAGATATTGGCTATTTCATAATTATTTACCTTGATGACATAACTGTCTTTTCAAAAACTGATGAAGAACATTTGATTCACCTAAGAAAAGTTTTTGAGAAGTGTAGGAAATTTGGCTTGTCATTGAATCCCAAGAAAACACTCTTTGGTCTCCAAGAAGGTAAAATTCTTGGCCATATAATTTCAGAAGAGGGAATCAAAATAGACCCTACAAGGATAGATGGCATATTGCAGATCAGCCATCCAAGGAGCCTCAAAGAATTGCAATCTTTCATCGGAAAGATTAATTTTCTGAGGAGGTTTATTCCTAATCTTGCTGAGCTATTAAAAAACATTACAAACATGCTTAAGAAATATGTCGGTGTAAAATGGACTTTACCAGCTAAACAATCATTCAAACTGGTCAAACAAGCTCTTACTCAAGCACCAGTCCTGATTAGTCCAGATTTTACCAAAGATTTCTATATCTTTTCCTTTGCATCTGAACATACAATAGTTGCAGTTTTACTTCAAAAGAATGATTTGGGGCAAGAACAACCAATATCTTTCTTTAGTAGGGCCTTGAGAGATGCTCCTCTCAAATATAACATCATGGAGAAACAAGCCTTAGCATTAGTGAAAGCATTAAAAGACTTTAGGGTCTATATTTTACACTCTCACATAATTGCTTTTGTTCCACATACTGTTGTCAAGGACATTCTAAGTCAAGACCCTGATGGTAAAAGGGGAAAATGGATTGAAACTATTCTTGAATATGACTTAGAAATCAGGCCCACCAAACTAGTTAAAGGGCAAGGATTAGCAAAACTTATGGCTGAGTCTAACTTCCAAGCACTAGACATGAATATGGTAGATGTGTTGGAAGAAATAGAAGAATATACTGCTCCTTTTATTGAAGAAACATTTCTAAATTCTCCTTGGTATGCTGACATTATTTATGTGCTTTTATATTTAAATGCCCCTCCTTCTTTGTCTAAAACTAAAGCTAGATTCTTGAAACAAAAGGCTTTGAGTTTTTGTATCTTAGATGGAGTATTATATTGGAAAAATGTTGTTGGAATTTTTCTTAAATGTTTACTTGAAGATGATGCAGGAAAAATCATGCATGAGTTGCATGACGGAGAATGTGGAGGACACCTCTACTGGAAGGCCACAACAAACAAAATTCTTAGATCTGGTTACTATTGGCCTACCCTTTTCCTAGACACTCAAAAGTTGGTCATGTCTTGCCATAAGTGTCAAATCTTTGATGGTAAAAGAAAACTTCTTCCTTTACCCTTACATCCTATCAGAGTTGAGGCACCTTTTCAACAATGGGGTTTAGACTTCATTGGGGAAATTCACCCATCCTCCTCAGCTCAACATAAATGGATCCTCACAGCCACTGACTTCTTTACCAAATGGATAGAAGCTATACCCTCCAGAAATGCTAATGACTCTGTCATTATCAAGTTCATTGAAACAAATATTCTATCCAAATTTGGTCGTCCCAGAAAAATCATAACAGACAATGTTGTTGCTTTTAAATCTAAGAAGATGGTTGATTTCTGTTACAAATACCACATAACCTTGGGCCATTCCACTTCTTACTATCCCCAAGGAAATGGATTAGCTGAATCTTCCAACAAGAGCCTCATCAATATCATTAAAAAGCTGTTGGAACAAAATCAGAAATCATGGCACAGTAAGCTGGTTCATGCCTTATGGGCTGATAGGCTAACTACAAAGAAATCAATAAACATGTCCCCCTATCAGCTAGTCTATGGCATGGATGCAGTCTTTCCCACCTCATTGGGAGTGCCAGTCATGAAGCTCCTTCAAGAAGTGCAGATTGAAGAGAATGATATGCAGAGAAGAATCAACCAAACAATCCATTTACAGCAGACCAGAGAGGAAGTTATGAAAGAACACAGTTAGTCCAAGAAAATATGAAGAAGCTATTTAATAAGAGGACTAAGGCAAACAATTTCCAAATTGGAAATGTTTTTCTTAAATGGGATTCAAGAAGAGAAGAGAAGGGAAAACATGGCAAGTTTGAGAACTTGTGGAAAGGCTCATGTCCTTCCACATCATGATTACTGACTATTTAAGAAAATTAAGAATTCTAATATTCCAAATGTCATGTGAAAATTTGGGAATATTACACAGCAACATGCCATACCGTGGAGATATATCAGCCACTACCACATCCATTAAGACATTCTTAGTAGGAATTTGTTCAAGTGAAACCACCAAGTCCTTTATAAGACCGAGACATCACACTTTACCAGAATCAAAAGAGTAAAGATCATGGTAAGTTTAGGTTATGTCCAAGCCCAACTTTTCCATTATGGCCTTTGGCATTAGGTTATGAGAAGCTACAGAATCAAGCATCACATTATAGACGATACACTAATGAACCCTAAAACTTAGATAAAATGGGAGAACTTCACTATCTTCTAGTTGACCATCTATGGCTAGACAAAAATGGATCTCGGGTTCAGCATATTCGACATTAAGCATGTCTAACATAGGGTGTGTCTATTGCTGGAAAAAAAAGGAGCTCGGGCTCATCATCTTCGACATTAACCATGTCTGACAGAGGATGTACTTTAATCATTTTAGCAACATGAAATTTGTATTGGTTTTTTTTCACAAGCTCGATCAAGGGGATAGAAAATTTCAACTTAGAGATTTCATTTTCTAAGCTAAGAGATTGGATTTGAGGTGCTCACCCTATCCGCGACTTCCATTCTCTACCAGACCAGTTTCCATGTGCTCCCTCATGGCTGCATTCTTTTGGATGACACTAATACCAACATCATTAATCCCACATAGTCATTCAGCTTGGAGGCGTTTTCTCCCCCCTATCTTGCACCTAACAACTATGCACATTGGCCCTTAAACACAACCTCGCCATCTTCCATTGGATATGGCCATACCTTCACCTTGAGATTTTACTTGCAAATATTTGCGGGTCAGGAAGAAGAAACCATTTCCGTTATGTTTTTGGCGTCGTCTTTTACTCTACACAGTTATTCCATTAACCAGAGGCTGATCAGACTAGAGATTGCTCAGGTTGTGAGAATTTTTGACGTGATTTATGAGATTACTCTTACTGTTCCGCATAATGTAGCCATGGCTTCTCCTCGCTTATATCTCCCATTCGTTTTGCATGTTGGGATTCCTAGCCTTGGGAAATGGATGCAGCTTTCGTGTGATAAACCAGCTAGGTCTATGGAAAGCATGACTAAAGAAACCATGTCTATGAAAAGTATGTCTGAGTTGGAAGCAATGTATAAAGAAATTCATGTGTATGAGGAAGATGTATCTATGGAAAACTGCATGTCTGACGAAGGTATAATCATGTGTGGGGAAGTTACATACAATGACCTTGGCCTTGCTGCAGTGGAAGGAATGGGTTTGTGTTTGATATTTTGTGTTATATGGGTCAAACGTATATGTGAGTATCTTATATCTACCAGGCTTAGAAGGATGACGCCTCAGGAGACAACAGTGGCACTGGCACCACTTCTGGTTCTTTTATTACTGCTTCAACTACTCTAAATCCAAATCCATTGCCGAACACATAAATTCTACATGCGTTCAGAGTCTCCCGCAGTACCTGTTTGAAATAAACGAATATATCCAGTGGCAGCAACATCGACATCTATGTGTTTTAGATTTGGCATTAACCTAATTCAGTTCCAAATAAAATAAGTTCAGTTATATATTCCTTTGACTTTTGCCAGAAAGCAATTTAAAGTAGATATATATTACTCAAAACTTAACATTGTATTCATATTTTTTAAATTCAGATTTGTTATTTTTTTTAAGGTAACCTGTATTCAATTACAATATCATGATGCATATTTACATGACAATTACACAATAACGGATTTATTCAATTATCTGGAACTAGAGGCGTTTGAATTTTGCCCCAAAAACATTTATATGTTACTGAATGATTCATTATATTCATATTTTTAATTTAGATTTGGTGTTCTTTTTTAAGATGACATGTATTCAATTACAATATCTTCCTCCATATTTATATTTACATGACAGATACACAACAACTGATTTATCCAATTATTTCGTGAACATGATTCAGTGCCAAATAAAAATCATTCAATTATAGATGCGTTTGAATTTTGCGTGAAACCATTTTAATGTGGAATAAAACATTTATATGCTTATAATTATATTCATGATATCTTTAATTCAAATTTGGCATTTTCTTGTTTTTCGAGTAACATGTATTCAATTACAGTATCTTAATGCATATTAACATTTACATGATAGATACATGATAGCTGATTTATTCAATTACAACATTTTCACGCGACAAAATTGATTTATTCAATTATACAGTAAATTCACACCATAAAGACAAGTTCTTTTATATTTATTATTGCTTCAGCTACTCTAAATCCAAATCCATGGCTGAATGCATAAACCTACATGGGTTCGACTGAGTGACAACACTACATATCTGAAATAAATGAAATATATCCAGCGGCAGTAGCATCTGTGTGTTTGACATTAGGCATGATCCTAATTCAGTGCCAAATAAAATAAGTTCAGTTATAGATGCCTTTGAATTTTGCAGGAAACCAATTTAATATTCATATTTTTTAATTCAGATTTGGTATTTGTTTTTTTAAGGTAACATGTATTCAATTATAGTATCTTAATGCATATTTACATGGCTGATACGCGATAACGGATTTGTTCAATTATCCGAAATTAGAGGTATTTGAATTTTAAAAAAAAAAACATTTATATGTAATTACTGAAAGCTTCATTATATTCATATTTTTAATTCAGATTTGGTATTTTTTTAAAGTAACATGTATTCAATTGCAGTATCTTAATGTATTTTTAAATGGAAGGTACACGATAACAGATTTATTCAATTATCTAGAATTCCAAGCGTTTGAATTTTGGGAGAAAAACATTTATATGTTACTAAAAGCTTCATTATATTCATTTTTTTAATTCAGATTTGGTATTTTTTTTAAGGTGACATGTATTCAATTACAATATCTTCATGCATTTTTATATTTACATGGAACATATATGAAAAATAATTTATTTAATTACTGCATGAACCTAATTCAGTGCCAAATAAAATGCATTCAATTATGGATGCGTTTGAATTTTTCCTGAAAGAAATTTAATGTGGAATAAAAATTTATATGTTACTGAAAGCTTAACATTATATTCATGATATATTTAATTCAGATTTGGTACTTTCTTGTTTTCAAGTAACATGTATTCAATTATAGTATCTTAATTCATATTAACATTTACATGGCAGATACACGATAGATGATATATTCGATTACTGCATTTTGACGCTACAAAATTAATTTATTCAATTACACAGTAATTTCACATCATAGAGACAAGTAGTCGGTGTTTAATATGAATTTCAAACTTCCTTTTAGAGAATATTGGAATCTTAAAGTTACTTGCTAAAGTGGCAAGTGAATGTGCCATAAGATTCTAACCTCTTGGAATGATTGACAATATATTCAGGAAACATTTTGAGAATTTCAAGTACAAAATTTCGATATTTTCTCATCCTGGGATGCTTTTCCTTGTATGCTCCTTTTACTCGCTTGATTACAAGCTCAGAGTCACCATAAACAAAAATTCTCTTTGCACCTAACTTTTTCAAAATATTGAGGCCGGTGATCAATGCCTCGTACTAAGCTTCATGATTGGAGCAATTGAAATCTAACTTATAGGAACACAATCATACATTTTTTGGAATTTTACCTAATTGATGAATTGGACTACAAATCCAGATTTCGATGCATGCCCCATATTTTCCTAATGCACCATTGAAATCCATGGTCCAAAGACCATTATCATCATCAAGAAGTTGGAATTTTGCAGTATGATTTGTTTCTTCCTTTTGGGCCACTCTTTCAACCTGTTAAGCTCCTTTTTTTTATTTTTCTGATATCTTCTCTGAAGTACTAGGTTGGTTGCCTTGTCTGTCATCTAAAACTGCTTGGACACTATCTGAAATTTTTAGAATTTTTTCAACCTCTATAATCTGACTTTCTAAATCATCAAAACCACTATCATTAAACAAAATGAAGGAATCAAGATAAGTATATATAGAATTGACAGGGTGATTATTTGGTTTCTCTTTACTGGTGATCATATATTTAATTTTTGTCTCCCGGTACAATTTCCTTAGTTTCCCAAAAACCAGTATAATGGTATAAGAGAAATCCAATTCCAGAGTACCTCTCAACTTTGCTCCCCATGATCGTGACAACGACATGCCATACCGCGAAGGTATATCTGCCTCTACCACATCCATTAAGACATTTTTAGTAGGAATTTTTTCAAATGAAACAACCAAGTCCTTAATAATACTGACACATCATACTCTACTATAATCAAAAGAATAAATATCATGGTAAGTTCATGTTATGTCCAAGCCCAAATTTTCCATTATGGCCTTTGGCATCAAGTTAGGAGAATCTCCGGAATCAAGCATCGTATTATGGAGGATACACTGATGAACCCACAAAGTGAGATAAAACAAGGGAACTTCACTATCTTCTAGTTGACCATCTATGGATGGACCAAAAAGGAGCTCGGGTTGATCATATTTGACATTAACCATGTCTAACATGGGGTCTACTTTCAACATTTTAGCAACATGATATTTTTATTGGTTAGTTTTCAAAAGCTCGGTCAAGGTGATAGAAACCTTCAACTTAGAGATTTAATTTTATAAGCTAAACATATTAGATTTGAGGTGCTCACCTCCTCTGTGACTCCCAAGCTCTACCACTCCAGTTGCCATGAGCTCCCTGATGGTCGCGTTCTTATGGGCGATACTAATAACAACACCATTAATCCCATAGTGTCATTCAACTTGGGGGCATTTTCTCCCCCCTATCTCACACCTAACAACTATGCGCATCGACCCTTAATCACGTCCTCGCCCTCTTCCATGGGCTATGGTCATATCTTCACCATGAGATTTTACTTGCAAATATTGGCGGGTCAAGAAAAAGAAACCATCAACTAGTTATTCCACCGTCTTTTGCTACATACAGTTATTCCATCAACCAGAGGCTAATTAGATTGGATATCACTGAGGTTGTACCAATTTTTGATGTGATTTATGAGAATATTGTTAATGTTCCACGTAATGCAGTCATGGATCCTCCTAGATTTTATCTCCTATTCGTTTTGCATGTTGGGATTCCTAGCCCTGGGAAATGGATGCAGATTATGTGTGATAAACCAGCTAGGTCTATGGAAATCATGTTAAAGAATGTAATCCCAACCACTTTCTACGTGTCGAAACCGTCATTCCAAGTGTCCAGTTCAGTTTCTAATTAGTCCAGTTTAGTCGAGTTTAACTCCAGACATTTATTGTTGATGTTTCCAATGTAATCTTATTTAATATATTCGTAATATTGTGAAGAGCAATCCTCTGCTCCACTTCTTTTCAGTTTTTCAATTCTTGTCATGGTATCAGAGCTAACTTGCATAAGCCTCCCCAGAGAGCAGCAAAAAAGCCAAGTTGGAGCAGTAGAGGAGAGGCGACCCTGCATAAGACTCTTTGGCAGAGCAGCAGAAGTTTGAGGGAAGTTGAAGACGCCTCCTGCAAAGAAGCAGAAGAAGAATGAGAAAGCCAGGTAAAGCCCGTGAAGGCGCCAGTGAAACGAATTGCAGAAACATAGTTCGGGGAAAGCCAAATTAAAAATTTGTGCATTAACGCACTGCTAGAGAAGAAGGCCAGTGTTAGTCCTAACACACCTCTTGTTAAGAAGATCCGCATTATAACGTGGTAGCCAAAAGCTAAGGGCCGTGTTAAGTGACAGTCACTTACGCAGATTTAAAGTGGCGCGGCGCTTGCAAGGATCGAATGCGTTAACACTAACATCGGACAGGAGTTCATCACCAACGTTAAGAAATCCGGCATGGACAAAAGGAAAGTCTGAAATTTATTAACGACGTGGAGGTTATGGTATTTTTTTTTTATACTGTGCGTTAAGCCATTCAACAACCTTTTTAAAAGTGTAATGCATGGAGGTATGAGGTTTTTCAAATCATTGAATGTGATTTTAAAAATCAAACATAAGGTTTTTTACAATGTTCGATTATTCATCAAAAGGGAAAGCTCATTTTTAAAGAGTCAATTTTAAAAAAAGGTGAAAGGATTTTAAAGCAATGATTTTAAAGCATAAGATAAGGATGCCCATGTGAAGAAAATGTTTTTTAAAGTTCTTTTAAAAAAAACTTTAAATCTTGAATGTGTTTTATAGAAGGAAAAAACAGCTTGTAAAGAAAGGGATATTCTTGAAACTCTTAAAAAAGCGTGAATGAAAAGTTTTTTTTAAATTTTTTTTTTTTTTTTAAACTTAAAATTGATTGTGGGCATTTCATATTTCAAAAGTTTTTTTTATTAAAAAAAAAATAAATTGATTATGGGTATTGCGATATTTTGAAGAAGACGTTTGTCAGATTTTTTGTTGAGTTGTAGTTAACACTCACAAATGGGAAAAGCCAAGAGGATAAAGCAGAAACATAAGATGTTCGAGATCTTTTTAGATCTAGAAATACGAAGGCAAAAATATGCCTATGCATTAAGATGCATAAAATAATCAGTCCATGAAAGTATACTTCCCTTGATTTCAGATGCCAAGACAGCCAAGGAGGCATAGGGTACCCTTGAGAGATGTTTTGGTGCAAGGGGGAGTATTGAAGATGAACACAAAGGTGGATATGTAGCAGTAGATCTAAAACGAAATGAAGAGTTTTTTGAATCCCACTATGCTCAGTCACAGGTGGATGCTGTTTGCGAAGAAAGTGCAGAAGTAGCAGAGAGAGAGCATGAAGATGCTTCTCATCCCCACTGTACACAGCTACATGTGGACGAAGATTTGATGATACCAGCAACATGGCTTTCTGACGAAGATGTAATGAACCCAGCAACAGAGCTTGCTGACGATGATTTGATGATTCCAACAATGGAACTTGATGACGAAGATTTGATGATACCAGCAACATGGCTTACTGACGAAGATATGATGAATCCAGCAACAGAGCTTGCTGAAGATGAAATGGTGAATCTAGCAACAGAGCTTGCTGATGATATGGTGATTCCATAAATGGATTTTGCTGATGATGATATGTTGATTCCAACAACAGAGCTTGCTGATGATGTTTTGATGAATTCAACAACAGAGCTTGTTGATGATTTGGTGATTCTAGCAATAGAGCTTGCTGATGAGGATATGATCAATCCAACAACAGATTTTGCTAATGATGACTTGTTGATTCTAGTAACACAGCTTGCTGATGAAAATTTTATGGTTGATGTAAACTTTGATAATGAATTTTTGGCTAATGATGACTGTTTGCAGATGATGCAACAAAAAAATGATATTGACATGATGCTATTTGGTGAGATAATCCCACTTCAGTCAGTGGAAGACAACCTATTCGGAGCAGCACATGTTAGTGATGAAAAGACATAGACAGAAAAAAGACAGAGATAAAGGCAGAGACAAAGATAGAGACAGAGACAGAGGAGATGCAGAAAAGGAAGCGCAACAGCAGAAAGCTCTTATTGCAGAGCAGAAGGAAGAAATAGAGAAAGAAGAAGAGAGAGAAACAAAGAAAGAAGTCTGCAAAGGGAAAGAAGAAAAAGAGAAAGAGGCAGAGAATGACGCGCAACGGGATAAAGTTTCCACTACAGAGCAGAAGGAAAGAGATACAAAGAAAGAAGAAACACAACAAGATAAATCTCTCACTGCAGAGCAAAAAGACCAGAACCAATGTCGTTCTGAAAATATTTTTTATTCTAACATTGATTTCAAGTGTGCAGGTACACAGATTGATTATGAAGAAGAGTTAAAGTTTATTGAAACATGGCTTGCAACACCATGTCTGGATGGAATATACACAGAAGATGTAGATATGAATGATGAAGATGAAATGCATGATGAACATGTCAATGAAATTTTTAGGTATTGGAGTTTTGAAGAAATAAGATATTATTCTAATATTATGTTGCAGCAGATTGATGGTCAAAAGCGCACTACAGAAGACAATATGTGGCAGCAGTCCTCATACAAGTCAATTTTTGAAGAATTCCAGGACATGCTTAGCCAGTCTGGAACAATAGAAGACCTACATTAGCAAGTGAAGAAACAAAGTTCTGAAGGATACAGCAAAGCGAAAAATCTGAAAAAATTTAGTGGCTACAGAATTTGGAAGAAGAGAAGAAGAAAACCAAATCTAGTTGAAGTCAATTTTTTTTAAATTGTAAGCCTCGATGAGACATAGACCAGCAAGTATCTGAATTAAATTTTTATGTGGTTGAAATTAAAGGGGAGTGTTAAAGAATGTAATCCCAACCACTTGCTAGGTGTCAAAACCGTCATTCCAAGTGTCCAGTTCAGTTTCTGATTAGTCCAGTTTAGTGGAGTTTAAATCCAGACATTTATTGTTGATGTTTCCAATGTAATCTTATTTAATATATTCGTAATATTGTGAAGAGCAATCCACTGCTCCACTTATCTTCAGTGTTCCAATTTTTGTCAAAGCATGACTAAAGAACCCATGTATATGAAAAGAATGTCTAAGCTGGAAGCAATGTGTGAAGAATTTCATGTGTATGAGGATGGTGTATCTATGGAAACCTGCATGTCTGACGAAGGTGTACTCATGTGTGGGGAAGGTACATCCAACGTCCTTGGCCTTGCTATAGTGGCAATAATGGGTTTTGGTTTTTTCTTTTGTGTTATGTGGGTCAAACGTATATGTGAGTATCTTATATCTACTGGGCATAGAAGGATGAATCCTCAGGAGACAGCAGTGGCACTCTCACTGATTCTGGTCCTTTTATTATTGCTTCAGCTACTCTAAATAAAAATCGATTACCGAACGCATAAATTTTGTTGGAATTTCTGAGAATTCCAAAACAAAACACAGAGAGAATAATACTCTCCTCCTTAACACAGAGAAAATAAAAAAAAATTCTTGCTGGAGACAGAGTTTCAACACTTTCAAAAATTTCTATTCATTAACTTAAAAACCACTGTTACAAAATTTCTTCCTCTAACAGAGGGATTACAAAAACAAGACTGCTACAAAACGCAGTGCAAAACACAACTTCACTGTCTCTGTTAAAAAACAACACACTCTGTCTGACTGTTTTTAAAATAACAATGCTATGTGTAATAAAAAAAACATTACAAATACTTTACTGCCTCTCGGGCTTTCAAACTTTATATGCCTTGCGCTTAAACAAAACATAACATGTTATAACTAAAACTAAGACTAAGAGACTTATACAAAGTATGGCCCACCATTACAAAGGGTGCAAATGTTTTAATATATGTTTAAAACATATATAAAACATATATATCGCTCCAAAGGTATGGAACCTTTTATCGCACGATCAAAAACACATAACAAAACATTAAACTATACCATAGACCTTCCGGACTTCAAACAAAGATTAAACCAAATCGCAATAGACAAATCTCGTTACAAAATGGGTTGAGTGATGTCATGAATTGTGCACGCGATGGATTATCCAATCCATCCTATAATCCATATCGCGTCTGAAAAATGGGTTGGGGTACGGTGGCAAAATGTGACGCGAAAACCATTTATCAACTCCGCCATAAAATATTTCGGGTCCGGATTCGCAATGCGAATCAGTCCAAAGAAAAAACACGAACCAATACAAATCTTCCGTGTGTCTACTGACTGTTCGGTTGACTTGGCGTGGGGACTTCCGTTCTGTGGATGCTGTGTGCACTGGTAGTGGGGACCACTGCTGTCATGGTCCTACTGTTTAAACAAAAATCCTCCAGCGCATAAAACAAAAACCAATAACATACGAATGCTTTGTTTTTAAATACAAACCCTGTTTTAAATAAAAAACTCTGATACTCTGTTTTTTTTCAAATACAGAAGCTGTTTGAAAATTATACAGGATTGGCGCCGAAGAAGAAAAACGAAGTTGACTGCTCAACATATTTAGCAAGCGGCTAAGTACAAAAAACCTGGAGAAAGAAAAATGGAAAGCAGTTACTTTCAGTGAAATTTTAGAGACCAATTTAGAAAGCGACTGCTTGTGGGCTGAGTAGTTGAAAGTAACATTTCAACACCCCCCCCCCCCTTAATTTCAACTGCTGGGTTATCAGTCATACCCAGACATTTTCTCAAAAATTCAAAACTCTTTTGCCCCAATGTCTTGGTCAGAATGCCTGCAAACTGCTCCTGAGTTCTGCAGTATTCTAAAACAATTTCACCATTGTTCACTAGCTCCCTGATGTAGTGAAACTTTGTGTGAATGTGTTTTGTCCTCTTGTGAAACACATAATTCTTTGATAATGCAAGAGCTGAGCTATTGTCACAATAAATCATTGTACCTTTTGCTTGCTCTTGGCATAAACTCCTTAGCATCCTTCTCATCCAAACTGCTTGACACGCTACTGCTGTAGTTGCCACATATTCTGCCTCTGCTATAGACAATGCTACAATAGGTTGTTTTTTAGAAGCCCATGAAATGGCTCCTGAACCCATGTGAAAAACATAACCGGAAGTACTTTTCTGATCATCTACACTTCCAGCCCAATCACTGTCAGTGTATCCAATTAAATCTAAATTTTCTAAAGCAATATATAAAATACCAAACCTTTCAGTACCTTTAACATACCTCAGAATCCTTTTTGCTGCCTGCCAATGTGCTTATTTTGGCCTCTCCATGAATCTGGAAATAAAACTAATAGCATGCATTATATCCGGCCTATTTGCAGTCAAATACATGAGGCTTCCAACTATGCTCATGTACAAACTAGGATCAAAATCCTTGCTGTTGTCCTCTCTGTTGAGTTTTAATCCCATCACTGTGGGTGTTATTGCTGCTTTGCTCTCCTGCATATTAAATATTTCCAAAACCTCATTAACATATTTTGCTTGTGAGATAAAAATCCGATTTTCATTTTGCTCTACTTATATTCCTAAGAAGTACTTCAGCAAACCCATATTAGTCATTTCAAATTCTTCTTTCATGACTTATTTAAAATTTTCAATAAGGTAATCATCATTACCTATGAAAATAACATCATCAACATATAAAACAACTATTAGCATATTACCATATTTTTCTTTGATGTATAGGGTGGGTTCTCCCTCACATTTTTCAAAACCATTTTCCAGTAGATAGGAATCTATCCTACTGTACCATGCTCTTGGTGCTTGCTTTAGCTCATAAAGATCTTTCTTCAATCTGTACACTTTGTGCTCTTGGCCTTTCTTTTCATAGCCTAGAGGTTGTTCAATGTAAACCTCTTCCATTAACACTCCATTTAGGAATGTTGACTTCACGTCCATTTGGTAAACTTTCCACTTGTTTTGTGCTGTTATGGACAGCACTGCTCTCACGGTTTCCATTCTAGCAATTGCTGCGAAAGTTTCCTCATAGTCTCTCTCATGCTACTGCTTATACCCTTTGACAATAAGTCTGGCCTTGTGTCTCTCAATTTTTCCTTCAGCATTCCTCTTGGTCTTGTAGACCCATTTAACTCCAATAACTTCTTTACCTTTTGGGAGTTCAACTAAATTCCATGTTTTGTTTCTTTCTATGGCATTAATCTCTTCATCCATAGCTTCTATCCATTTCCTATATTTAATAACTTCCTTCAAATGAATAGGGTCATCAACTTGACAATACAAAGCAAACAAAGAGTTCATACCTTCATTTGCTTCCTCTTGCTCATAAATGTCATTTAAATTTCTGAACTTCTTTCCTCTTTCATTTGGTGTATGAGTGCTTGAAGTAGCACTCAGATCTCCTCCCTGTGGTGTGCTTGGAGAAGCACTTTCATTTCTCTTCAAGGGTGTTCCTTGCTGCCCTTATGTTGGTGCTGCTGTTTGGAGATGTATTACAACCATCTCCTCATCATCTTCATCATGAGAAAAACAATTTTTAACATTCACTATTTTCTCTATGCTTCCATCCCAATCTTCCTCTTCAATTAACTGAACATCTCTGCTCACAATAAACTTCTTGGTGGATAGGTTGTACAACCTGTAAGCTTTGGATTCCTCACTATATCCAATAAAAATACATTTCTCCCGCTTTCTGTCCAACTTCGTCCTTAGCTGATATGGTTTGTGTGCATAAGCCACACAACCAAAAACTTTCATGTGGGTGACTCCTTTCTTTGTCCCACTCCATGCTTCTTCAGGAACTTTGTTCATGACTGCTTTTGTTGGGCATCTATTTAAAATGTATGCTGCACAATGTACAGCTTCAGCCCAATAATCATTCGGCAAATTATTTGCTTTTAACATACTCCTTACCATATCCATGATTGTCCTATACTTTCTTTCGGCAACTCCATTTTGCTGTGGAGTGTACCTTGCTGTAAACTGCTTATGAATGCCATTTTCTCTGCAAAAATGCATAAATTATTTAGATATATATTCACCTCCTCTATCAGTTCTTAGAACATTAATGTGCAGCCCACTTTGATTCTCCACAAGTGCTTTGAAATTTCAAAATCTTTCAAACACTTCACTTTTGTTTTTCAAAAAGTAAACCCAAGTTTTTCTTGTAAAATCATCTATAAAAGTTAACATATAGTGGCTGCTAGCAAGTGATGGATTTTGCATCAGTCCACATAAATATGAGTGGAAAATTTGTAAGGGTGCCTTTGCCCTTATGCTTTTCTCGGATGGAAAACTTTCTCTCTATTGTTTACCCAAGATACAACTTTCACAAAGGTTGTTTGGTTTCTCTATTAATGGTGAACCTCTTACCATTTCTTTTCTATTCAACAAGTTAAGACCTCCAAAGTTGAGATGTCCAAATCTCAAATGCCACAACCAATTCTCATCTTTTATTTCCCTTTGGAAAACCTCTTGTGTTACTGCTGCTATTTCTTCTCCATTTTTCAAATCTGCTCTCATCCTGAGAGGGAACATCCTGTTCCTTGTCATCTTCACTTCAACAATACATTTTTTCTGGGTGGTTTATCCATGATGGTGCATACATCATCCTCAAAAAAAACATCGTACCCATTTTGAACAAGCTGTCCAATACTTAAGAGGTTACATTTCATTCCAGGAACATAATAAACATAATAAAAATATGCTATGGATTTATTTTCTCCTTTCCTTGTTAAGACATTTACTTCTCCTTTTTCCATAACAGAAACTTTACTATCAGTCCCTAATGTGACTTGTGATTTCACATTCTCATCTAACATAGAAAACATGGCTATGTTTCCTATCATATGGTTACTGCAACCAGAGTCTAGAAACCATAAATCTTCACTCTTTTCCTCAACCATATTACAAGCTAAAAACAATTTATCTTGGCTGATATTTTCTTTAGTGAAATTTTCACTTGTTCTATTACTCATATCATGCTGCTTCTTCCTATATTCATTTTCATAATGCCCATATTTTTTACAATAATGACATTGGACATTGGATTTATCATACCTTTGTCCTTGAGCATGTTGCTGTCCACATTGTTGGCTGTTGCTTTGGCCTTGGTTCTAATTTGGATTGTTGCCCCTTCCTTGATCATTTGCTGGACTGTTTCTTCCACCTCTGTTTTGGCTTCTGCCTCTTCCTCTCTTGTTTCCTCTGCCTTGACCTCTTCCTCTTCCAAAGGACATCTGGGTCTTGAAAGCATGCTCTAGAGATGAGTTTTCATTTCTACCCAATCTCTGCTCATGTGTCATCAGTGATGCATGTAGCTCATCAACTGAAAAGTTTTTGAAATCCTTAGTCTCTTCTATGGTGGTGACAATCACATAAAAACTTGAGGGTAGGCTCCTCAATAGTTTCTCCACAATCCTCCTTTCTTCAGGAGTCTCTCCATGAGACCTTATCTGTGTGACCATTCCAATCACATGCGTGAAGAATGAGTCAATGTTATCTGACTCCTTCATGCAGAGAGTCTCAAAATCTCTCCTCAGCAATTGTAGTTTTGTTGTATTCAATTTCTCCATGCCTTGATAGGTTGTCTTGAGAGTTTGCCATGCTTCTTTGGATCTCTTAGCTGTACTGCTATCATTGGAAACACACTCTCATGCACTGCTTGATACAGAATGTAGAAGGCTCTAGAGTCCTTCTTCTTATTGCTATTCAACAGTTCCTTCTCTGCCTGAGTTAAATCATTAAACTCATTTTCGTCCACTGGTTCTTCAAAACCATCCTCAACAAGTTCATATAAGTCTTGCGAAGCAAACAGGGCTCTCATGGTTATTGTCTAGTAATCATAGTTTTTCCCATTAAATTGTGGGAGCTGAGTATTACCAATACTCATGCTAGTGTTGGCTCCAACCATTCTTGCACTTTAACTATGCTTCAAATACTTGACTGTGTTTTTAAAACAAATTGACTGTCTTCAACAGTAACACAAAACAAATTTTCTTAAGAATACCTTGGATTCTTTTGACTATGTCTTCACTCTGCTGGAGAAGTTGTTGCAATAAAAATCTTTCCTTCAGCTTCTTTGACACTTTCAAAGAGCCTAGACTAGCTCCAATACCATGTTAGAATTTCTGAGAATTTCAGAACAAAACACAGAGCTTGGACTAGCTCCGATACCACATGTTGGTGTTAAAATATATAATTACTTCCTCATGCAAAAGTTAGACGAAGAGTTAAGTGGAGTTAGTTGAGTTGAGTTACAGTTAGATTTGGTGAACAAGTTAGACAACGAGTTAAGTGAGCTGATTAAGTTCAGTTATGAGTGATAGTGTGTGCGTGTCAATTAGATTAAATACCCTTCATGGGTTCATTGTTTTAACAGAGAAAGAGAGTTTTTATGATTAATGTAAGAGCTGCAGCCTCATTGTTTATGTGTGAAATCTTTGTGTTTTATGTGATTGAATCTTCCCCGCCTTTCCAACAGATTACTCAAAGCTAGGTCATTAAAACGGGAAGAAAAACGGATTAACAATCATCCGTGAGAGAAAAAAATCGCTATATCGCACCGCCGCAATTAACGGCTGCAGCGTTACAGCCGATTTTGAAGCACGCGGGCATATTGTGCTTTTCAAAAGCACTAACGCAAAGACTAGCATTCGGAGGTGCGTTAGCACGCTAGCACAAGGGTGCTCTGAGGTGCGTTAGCACGCTAGCAAAATAAGCACCCACTTGAAAGTCAACGATTTTTCAATACATAGTATTCGTAAACGTCATATGAAAAGATTTTTTTATAACGCATTCTTTATAAAAAAAGGGTTTTAAAAGCACGTAAGGCTTTGGTTTGAAAAAGAGTGTCTTTAAAGGAGCTTTTCATAAGCATATCATAAAGAGGCGCTTTATAATAAGCATATTATAAAGGGTTTTAAAAAGTGGAGTTTTGTAATAAAGTTTTTTTAAAGGGCTTTATTATATAAAGGTATTTTTTATATAAAAAAAAAAAAAAAAATTCATAAAAGATTTTTTTATATAAATAAATAAAACCTAGGGTAGGGTTTTATTTCAAGGTATCGTTTTGGAGCTTTGCAAAGCATATCCAAATTTTTTTTAGGGTTTCAGCAGTGAAATTTAGTTTGAATAAAGATGGCTACAAGCAGCTTTCAGCCACAACTTCCTTCTTTCAATGGGAAGGATTATGATGTGTGGGCCATTAAGATGGAGACCATTCTAAAAGCGCATGATGTCCGGGATCATGTCAAGTATGGGTTTGCAGAACCTCGAGATGAGGCAGAAGAACGAGCCGTCAGTAATGCAGAGAGGGAACAGTGGAAGAAAGATAAGCGGAAGAATGCGCAAGCGTTGCTTCTAATCTAGCAGGGAGTAGATCGAGCCGTGTTCCAGAAAATCATGATAACCTCGTCAGAAAAGGAGGCATGGGACACCTTGGCGACAAGCTATCAAGGTATGGCAAAAGTTAATATTGTTAAATTGCAGAATACTAGGAGAGATTTCGAAGTTCTGCAGATGAAGGAGACAGAGGACATTGATTCCTTCATGAACAGGGTCATGTCTGTCGTCAATCAGTTAAAAATCTATGGCGAAGATATTAAAGATCGAATAGTGATCGAGAAGGTTCTTCGATCCCTGTCTACCAAATTTGATGTTGTGGTAGCAGCCATAGAAGAAGCAAAGGACTTGGAAAAACTCACAATTGATGAGTTGATGGGATCCCGTCTATCGCATGAAGCAAGGATAGACAGAAATAAGGATTCCACTTTGGAAACAACCTTCCAAAGTCAAGTCTATATTTCCAGAGGTCGAGGCAAAGGTCGATCGAGAGGCAGAGGACGAGGCAGCAACTATGGTGGTCACAGAGATGGCCGAGACGATCATGAGCATCAACATGGAAGCAGCAGCAGCAGCAGAAGCTTTCATAACAATCAAAGGTCTGACAAATCTAAGGTAAAGTGCTATTACTGCAATAGATTTGGTCATTATGCTCGTGATTGTAGGAAGAAGATTGCAGATCAAGGAAATCAGAGAGCTAATGTTAGTACAGAAAATACTGACTCTATGTTTCTAGCATGCAACACCATGCATGCACCATCTGATAAGGTCTGGCTATTAGACAGTGGTTGCAGTAACCACATGACAGGCAACAAGGATTTGGTTGCTAATTTGGATGTCACAGTGCAGACAGAGGTCAAGTTGGGGACTGACAAGACTATGGCTGTAGATGGCAAAGGAGTGGTCAACATTGTGACCAAGCAGGGGGAGCCAAAGACCATATCAGAGGTATACTATGTCCCTGGACTCAAACACAATCTGATTAGTGTTGGTCAATTGATGCAGAAAGGATACAAAGTTACCTTTCAGGGACAACAGTGTGTTATTTACGACAAATCCCCAAGCAAGCAGCTGATTGCAAAGGTGCAGATGACGAGGAACAGACTATTTCCTCTCATTATGAACTACAATGATCAGGTTAGTTCTTTTACAACTGCATGTTCTGATGCATACTGGTTATGGCACTTTCGGTTTGGACACTTGCATTTTTCTGGTTTAAGATTGTTGCAGCAGAAACAGATGGTTAGAGGTTTACCTCCCATCAAAGAATCTGCTAGCACGTGTGAGTGTTGCATCTTGGGAAAGCAACACCGTGAATGTTTTCCGAAAGGAGTTTCTTACAGAGCAAAGAAACCACTTGAATTGGTGCATACCGACTTGTGTGGACCTATGAGGACACAGTCGATTGGTGGAAGTTGTTACTTCCTCACCTTTATTGATGATTATAGTAGGAAGACTTGGGTTTACTTTTTGAAGCAGAACTCTGAAACTTTTGCAAAGTTCAAAGAGTTCAAAGCTTTGGTAGAGACCCAAAGTGATCGACAGATCAAGGTATTAAGATCTGATCATGGTGGAGAATATGATTCGAAGGCATTCCATGAGTACTGCAAACAACATGGAATCAGAAGACAGTTTACAACCAGATACACACCACAGCAGAATGGTGTAGCAGAGAGGAAGAACCGAACAATCATGAACATGACAAGAAGCATGTTGAAAGCGAGACACTTGTCTAATGAGTATTGGGCAGAAGCAGTTGCATGTGTTGTTTATGTGATAAACAGATCTCCTACAAAGAGCGTGATGAACAGAGTTCCAGAAGAAGCATGGTCAGGTATGTCTTGCAGTGTATCTCATTTCAGAGTTTTTGGATGTGTAGCCTATGCACATGTGCCTAAGCAAATAAGAGGCAAATTAGATGATCAAAGTGAAAAATGTATATTTATTGGTTATAGTGAGCAGTCAAAAGCTTACAAACTGTATAACCCTGTCACAAAGAAGACAATCATTAGCAGAGATGTTGTGTTCAAAGAACAAGAGTCATGGAATGGGACTGTAGACACACTAACCGATGCTCAAACACCATTGATGGAGGATGATGATGTAGAAGAAGAGAAGCAGCAAGAACCAAAAGAGCAGACACCAAACAGAGTCACACCAGCAAGGACTCCCAGATTTTCAGAGCAGCATGGATCTTCAAGCAGATCCACAGATCAGAATTCTCCAAGCAGCGAATCAGGTAAGAAAAAGATGAGAAGTTTGAAGGATATTTATGATGATTTGGATGTTAGTTCCAATTTTGCATTGTTGGCATTCCAACCTTCTTCGTTTGAAGAAGCAATCAGAGATGACAATTGGGTGCAAGCCATGGATGAAGAGATGAATTCCATTGAAAAGAATGATACATGGGATTTGGTTGATTTACCAAACGATAAAAATCTCATTGGTGTGAAGTGGGTATACAAGACCAAAGTGAATGAGAAAGGTGAGATTGACAGATTTAAAGCAAGACTTGTAGAAAAAGGATTCTCGCAACAACCGGGAATAGACTTTGAAGAAAAATTTTCTCCGGTCGCCAGATTGGATACTATAAGAGCAGTTCTAGCGACAACAGCTCAGAACAAGTGGAAAGTATATCAGATGGATGTCAAATCAGCCTTCTTGAATGGAATTTTAGAAGAAGAAATTTATGTGCAGCAGCCTCCAGGTTATGAAGTTGAAGGACAAGAAGATAAAGTTTACAGATTGAAGAAAGCGCTCTATGGATTGAAGCAAGCACCTAGAGCATGGTATAGCAGAATCGACAGTTATATGATCAAGAATGGATTTTGCAGAAGCAGCATTGAGCCTACCTTATACACAAAGGTAAATGAGCATGGACAGATTTTGATAGTTTGCTTATATGTTGATGATATGATTTTTATAGGTGATCTTGAAATAGATGAATTTAAAGCAGCCATGATGAAAGAATTTGAGATGACAGATCTAGGTCTCATGAAATATTTTCTTGGCATTGAAGTTGAGCAATCTGAAAAGGGCATTTTTATTTGTCAAAATAAGTATGCAACAGATTTGCTGAAAAGATTCAGGATGGATAATTCCAAACCTGTACCTACACCAGTTGCAACAGGTACAAAGTTGAGTAAGGATGATGAAGGGGCAGATGTCAATCCAACTCTACTCAAAAGATTGGTTGGCAGCCTCATGTATCTCACAGCTACAAGACCATATATTATGCAGGGAGTGAGTCTGATTTCCAGATTCATGGAGACTCCAAAAGACACACATTGGAGTGTTGGAAAAATAATTTTGAGATACATAGCAGGAACCAGAGATTATGGCATAATGTATGCAAGTACAGAAAAGAAAGAATTGATTGGATATACAGATAGTGATTTTGCAGGAAGTTTGGATGATCGGAAGAGCACATCCGGTTATGTTTTCCATCTTGGTTCAGGAGTGATAGCATGGGCATATAAGAAGCAGCCTATTGTTACACTATCATCAGCAGAAGCAGAATATGTAGCAGCAACTTCAGCAGCATGTCAAGCAGTATGGTTAAGAAGAGTATTGGATGGACTCAAGCAGAAACAACAAGGATCAACAACGATATACCGTGACAACACATCAGCGATTGCACTATCCAAGAATAGTGTGTTTCATCAAAAAAGCAAGCATATTGATACTAGATATCATTTTATTCAAGAACTAGTGAACAATATAGAAGTTCACTTGAAGCCATGTAGAACGAGTGATCAATTGGCTGATATCTTTACGAAGCCATTAGCAGTAGATTTGTTTCAGTTTCATAAAAGAAACTTGGGTGTTGTAAGCCTAGCTGAGACATAGACCAGCAGGCATGTTTGAGTTGTCATGAGTTATGTTTTAGTTTAGAGGTCGTAATTAAGGGGGAGTGTTAAAATATATAATTACTTCCTCATGCAGAAGTTAGACAGATAGTTAACTGAATGAGTTGAGTTGAGTTTCAGTTATATTTGGTGAGCGAGTTAGACAGTGAGTTAAGTGAGTTGATTAAGTCCAATTATGTGTGAGAGTGTTTGCATGTGAATTAGATTAAATACCCTTCAGGGGTTCATTGTTTTAAGAGAGTAAGAGAATTTTGTGATTCAGAGTTTTATGATTAATAGAAGAGCCGCAGCTCATTGTTTATGTGTGAAATCTTTGCGTTATTGTGTGATTGAATCCTCTGCTTTCCAACAGATTGGAATTATTGCTTCAGCTACTCTAAATGAAAATCAATTACTGAACGCATAAATTTTACATGCGTTTGGACTGACCCACAGTGCATGTCTAAAATAAATGAATATATCCAGCGGTAGCGACATCGACATCTATGTGTTTGACATTTGGCATGAACCTAATTCAGTGCCAAATAAAATAAGTTCAGTTATAAATGCTTTTGAATTTTGCCAGAAAGAAATTTAATGTAGCTATATAATACTGAAAGCTTAACATTATATTCATATTTTTTAAATTCAGATTTGGTATTTTTTAAGGTAACATGTATACAATTACAGTATCTTGTTGCATATTTACATGGAAGATACACAATAACAGATTTATAAAATTATCTGAAATTAGAGGCATCTGAATTTTTCTGCAAAAAAAAATTATATGTTACGGAATGCTTCATTATATTCATATTTTTAATTCAGATTTGGTATTATTTTTTAAGATGACATGTATTCAATAACAATATATTCATGCATACTTATATTTACATGGCAGATACACAACAACTGATTTATTCAATTACTGCATGAACCTAATTCAGTGCCAAATAAAATTCATTCAATTATAAATGCGTTTGAATTTTGTTTGAAGGCAATTTAATGTGGAATAAAACATTTATATGTTACTGAAATCTTAACATTATATACATGATATCTTTAATTCAGATTTGGTATTTTCTTGTTTTTCAAGTAACATGTATTCAATTACAGTAACTTAATGCATATTAACATTTACATGGCATATAAAATTAATTTATTCAATTAGACAATAAATTCACACCATAAAGACAAGCTGTTTTATATTTATTATTGCTTCAGCTACTCTAAATTAAAATCCATGGCTGAATGCATAATTATCCATGGGTTCGGCTGAGTGACAACACTACATATCTCATCTATGTGTTTGACATTGGGCATGATCCTAATTCAGTGCCAAATAAAATACGTTCAGTTATAGATGTCTTCGAATTTTGCAGGAAAGAAATTTAATGTAGAATAAAACATTTATATGTTACTGAAAACTTCATTGTATTCATATTTGCTAATTCAGATTTGGTATTTGTTTTTTAAGGTAACACATATTCAATTATAAGATCTTAATGCATATTTACATGGCAGATAAGCGATAACGGATTTATTCAATTATCTGGAGGCATTTGAATTTTTCCTTAAAAATAGTTATATGTACTTACTGAAAGCTTCATTGTATTCATATTCAGATTTGGTATTTACATATTCAATTAGAGTATCTTAGTGCATATTTACATGGAAGAAACCCGATAATGGATTTGTTCAATCATCCGAAATTCGAGGTGATTGAATTTTTCCTGAAAAAAATTATATGTACTTACTGAAAGCTTCATTATTTAATAATTTTAATTCAGATTTGATATTTATTTTTAAGGTAACATATTTTCAATTACAGTATTATAATGCATATTTACATGGAGATACACGATAACATATTTATTCAATTATCCGTACAAGAAAACATCTATATGTAGTTTTCGATAATACAATGAATTCGAGAAAACTTTGAATAATGAATTATGTATGAGCTGAAAGAAAACAAGTTCCAGGATGTATGTACTACCTTATTGATATAATGAGTGGCCTCTTTTTCCACTGAAAAAAAATTACTTACTGAACGCTTGATTATATTCATATCTTTAATTCAGATTTGGTAATTTGTTTTTAAGGTAACATGTATTCTCTTACAATATCTTCATGCATATTTATATGACAAATACACGATAACGGATTTATTCAATTATCCAGAATTAAAGGAATTTGAATTTTGTCGGAAAAACATTTATATGTACTTACTGAAAGCTTCATTATATTCATATGCTTAATTCACAATTGGTATTTTTTTTTAAAGTAACATGTATTCAATTATAGTATTTTCATGCATATTTTCATGACAGATATATTATAACAGATTTATTCAATTATCCGGAATTACAGGCGTTTGAATTTTGCCAGGAAAAAATTTATATGTAGTTACTGAAAGTTTCATTATATTTATATTTTAAGTCAGATTTGTTTATTTTTTTTAAGGTAAGATGTATTCAATTGCATTATCTTAATGCATATTTACATTGAAGATACACGATGACGAATTTATTCTATTATGTGGAATTAGAGGCACTTGAATTTTGCCAGAAAGACATTTATATGTTACTGAAAGCTTCATTATATTCATATTTTTAATTTATATTTTGTATTTTTTTTTAAGGTGACATGTATTCAATTACATTATCTTCATGAAAATTTATATTTACATGGCAGGTATACGACAATGATTTATTCAATTACTGCATTAACCTATTTCAGTGCCAAATAAAATGCATTCAATTATAGACGTGTTTGAATTTTTCCTAAAACAATTTAATGTGGAATAAAACATTTATATGTTACTGATAGTTATAGCCATGATATCTTTAATTCAGATTCGGTATTTTATCGTTTTTCGAGTAACATGTATTCAATTACAGTGTCTTAATGCATATTTACATTTACATGGTAGATCCACGATAACTGATTTATTGGATTATTGCATTTTGACACTACAAAATTAATTTATTAAATTACACAATAATTTCACACCATAGAGACAAGATGTTTTATATTTATATTTCAAGGGTTCATCACAACAACCTGTGTAAGGAAAGCAAAGGTGAATGGGAGATATGACTTAATAAATACACAATAAGTCAGTGGATGATATATTAATATCTTCAACACCAATTGATTCATTATACGGTATCCACACAGTAATAGGTGGTGATTTCTCCGATATGTTACGTTGTTTAGATGTTTTGAATTATTGCCACTGTTAAAGAATGTAATCCGTTGAAATTGTCAATCCAAATGTCTAGTTCAGTTTCAGTTAGTCGAGTTACACTACAGTAATTTATTGTTGATGTTCCCAATGTAATCCTATTTAATCTATTCATAATATTGTGAAGAGTGAACTCTCTTTCAATTCTTTTCATAGCATCAGAGCGAGGTTGCATAAGCCTCCCTGGAGAGCAGCAACAGAGCCATGAAGAAGCAGAAGAGAGGAGAAGTTGATTGGCACCACTGTGAAGCTAATACTCACGCCAACGCGCCAAAACAAAATATTGGCGCGAGAAAACAAGCCATACACGCACCAGTTTGTTACCTTGCGTTGTTTTCAAATAGTCGCGACTTAAACAGTCCGGACCGGGCCAGTCAAAGAAACTTTTTTATATGCGTGAAGCTCAAAGAATTTTTATATGCGTGAAGCTGTGGAGCGTATGCCTTAAGGTAAATTTTCCGTTTAAAATAAAAACCATGCATCATAATGCATGTGCATGGTTCGAAAAAAGATTTTTGAGAAATGCTCCACGATTTAAAAAAAAAAAAAAAAGTTCTTTTAAAAAAACATTTTTAATATGATGGTCGAAAGATCATGAAGGTACAATGCATGAAAGTCAACGAAGAATTTTGAAAAAGTTATGGTGTTTTTTTTGTTTTGTTGGTGATACAAAAAAGAGTAAAACGTTTTTTTGAAGAAAGAATATTTTAAGGGCTCTTAAAGGATTTTAGGAGTGTTTTTTTAAAGTTTATTTTTAAAACTTTAAATTCCGAATGTGTTTTATAGAAGGAAAAAGGGGCTTGAAAAGGAAAGGATTTAAAAAAGGGAAGAAGCCCATTTATAAAAGAAGAGATTTTAATTCTTTTGCCATGAATTTTTTAAAAGAGCTTGTGTGAAAGGATAGAAGAATTGTTTTAGGAGTTTAAAAAACAAAAAAACCTAGATCTTCTGAAAATGAATGTTTAAAGATATTTTTTTGAGGAAGACAATTTTTAGAAACAAGGAATTTGATGCATATCTAGACTCGTTTGTTTGTGGAAGCCAAACAACGAGGTCATGGGAAAAGCCAAGAGGCTAAAGCAGAAACAAAAGATGTTCGAGATCTGTCTAGATCTGGAAATAAAGAGGCAAAAAGACGCCTATGCATTAAGATGCATAAAAGAATCAGTCGATAAAAGTATACTTCCCTTGATTTCAGATGCCAAGACAGCCAAAGAGGCATGGATACGCTTGAGAGATGTTTTGGTACAAGGGGAAGCATTGAAACAAAGGGGAGCTTTGAAGATGAAGATGAAGTTGGATCTATAGTAGCAGATCTACAGTGAAATGAAGAGTTTCTTGAATCCCACTATACACAGTCACAAGTGGCTGATGTTTGCGAAGAAAGTGCAGATTAAGCAGAGAAGCAGCATGAAGATGCTCGTGAAGTGTAGATCTACAGTGAAATGTAGAGTTTCTTGAATCCCACTGTACGCAATCACAAGTGGCTGATGTCTATGAAAAAAGTGTAGATGAAGCAGAGAAGCAGCATGAAGATGCTCGTGAACCCCACTGTGCACCTCCACAAGTGGATGAAGAGAATCCAGCAACAGAGCTTGCTGACAAAGATCTAAAGTTTCCAGCAACAGAGATTGCTGACGAAGTTTTAATGATACTAGCAACAGAGCTTGCTGATGAAATGGTAAATCCAATGATTGATATGGCTGATGTAAACTTTGATAATGAAATTTTGGCTAATGATGATTGGTTGCAGATGATGCAACAAAAACAAGATATTGACATGATGCTATTTGGTGAGAAAACCCCACTGCAGTTAGTGGAAGACAACCTGTTTGCAGCAGCACAGGTTAGTGAAGAAGAGACAGAGAAAAAGATAAAGACAGAGATAAAGGCAGAGAGAAAGACAGAGACAGAGACAGAGGAAGATGAAACAAAGGAAGCACAACAACATAAATCTCTCATTACAGAGCAGAAGGAAGAAACAGAGAAAGAAGAAGAAACAGAAGCAAAGAAAGAAGTCTGCAAAGGGAAAGTAGAAACAGAGAAAGAGGCAGAGAAGGAAGCGCAACAACAAAAAGCTCTCATTGCAGAGCAGAAGGAAGAAACAAAGAAAGAAGTAGAAAAGGAAACACAATAAGAGAAAGCTCTTACTGAAGAGCAAAAAGACCAGAACCAATGTCGTTCTAAAAATATTTTTTATTCTAACATTGATTTTCAGTGTGCAGGTACACAGATGGATTATGAAGAAGAGCTAAATTTTATTGAAACATAGCTTGCAACACCATGTCTAGTTGAGATCTATACAGATGATGTAGATATGAATGATGAAGATGACATGCATGATGAACATATCAATGAAATTTTCATGCATTGGAGTTTTGAAGAGATAAGATATTATTCTAATCCTATGTTGCAGCAGATTGATGATGAAAAGAGCACTACAGAAGACAATATGTGGCAGCAGCCCACATTTCTTGAAGATGTCCAGAACATGCTTAGACAACCTAGAAAAATAGAAGACCTGTACCAGCAAATGAAAAAACAGAGTTTTCAAGGATACATCAAAGCAAAAACTCTTAAACAATTTAGAGGCTACAGAATTTGGAAGAAGAGAAGAAGAAAACCAAATCTAATTGAAGTCAATTTTTTTTAAATTGTAAGCCTCGCTGAGACATAGACCAGCAGGTATCTGAATTAAATTTTTATGTGGTTGAAATTAAAGGGGAGTGTTAAAGAATGTAATCTCAACCACCTACTAGGTGTCGAAACCGTCAATCCAAGTGTCTAGTTTAGTTTCAGTTAGTCGATTTTAGTCCATTTACACTACAGTCATTTATTTTTGATGTTCCCAATGCAATCCTATTTAATCTATTCGTAATATTGTGAAGAGTGAACTCTCTGCTCCAGTTCACGTTTCAGTTTTTTAATTCTTTTCAGCGACGCATTTCAAATGGTGCTTTTTGACCAATGTTTGTATTTATCTCCTTTTACACCATTTGCAGTGAGTTGAATGCTGCTTCTCACAAACTAAAACAAAAATATGGCTCTCACACTCTGCGCTAACACGTGTAGTGAAAAAGTCTATGTCACCTCGGCTGAAACCTTTTCTTTCTGCCTTTGGAAA
Organism: Pinus albicaulis; assembly: GCA_034641835.2. Classification (NCBI taxonomy): domain Eukaryota; kingdom Viridiplantae; phylum Streptophyta; class Pinopsida; order Pinales; family Pinaceae; genus Pinus; species Pinus albicaulis. Next base: position 2,620 of record JAXQQM020062066.1, on the reverse strand, counting down.
CCTCATAATTCTTTTCATGGGTACTCTTCCCAAAATTTGAATCAACAATCCCTTCCATATCTCTTCTACCATTTCTAGGTAGCGTATTCTAAAGAACTTACCGATTAGTCCCGATAAAAATGGAAATTCGTAAGATTATGATAAAATTTGGTATAAAATTTTGATTACAATTATCAAATTTCAGTATTTTGGGTGTTTTAGAGTTTTTGATAAATTTCAGTATTTTGGGTATTTAAGAGTTTTTATAGTTATAATCTATTTCTACCAAAAAAAACTATTTTCTAGAATTTTGAATTTTTGAAATTTTTTGGACCAAATTCCAAAAAAAAATCTTCCAACCTTTCTAGGTTGATCCTCTTGGTATGTTCTATATCATGGTTTCTAATTATGGAGAGCACTGTGCAACAAAACTTTCAGAGAACAGTGGAGAGGATTAATTCTTCTCAAATTTTGATGGAAGGGATTTTGATGAGGCTTGACTAAAATTGTATGTTGTATGATAACTCTGTCATATACTTTTAGATATGCATAGTCCGAAGAAAATACATCAGAAAATTCAGATAACAAGGTTGTGTATTTACCTCTCATCTCTAAAGATAAGGACTTGGACAACTTGACCATTTTGGGATTGTCTGTTGTCCCAGTGTTCACATCTTTGACACCCTTCTCAATAGGAACCATGGTCGCCTTTCTGGCAACATCATCTTGATCAAGAAACTCTTCCAAAGGTAAAAGACCCCTTGTAATGTTATTATATTTAAGACGTAACACATCAAATTGAGTAGCCTTGATCACTTGATCATATTTATCATATACTTCATCAATATAATAATTTTCAGACTCACATTCCATCTGCAGAAAATTATTCACTTGTTGGTCATCTGAGAACACTTTCCAATACCTCAAGTTATCAAGGATATATGGTCGGTGATTAAAATGCATTTCAAACTTTCTATTAGAGAATATTGGAATCTTAAAGTTACTTGCTGTTGTGCAAGTGAATCTGCCATAAGATTTTGAATTCTTGAAATGACTAACAATTTGTATTCAGGAAACATTTTGAGAATGCCAAGAACAAAATTTCGATATGCTCTCATCCTTGGATGCTTTGTCTAGTATTCCCCTTTTACCCACTTGATTACAAGTTCGAGTCACTATAAAAAAAAATTATCTTTTCACTTAACGTTTTTCAGAATTTTGAGGCCACTGATCAATGCCTAGTAGTAAGCTTCATTATTGGATCAATGGAAAGCTAACTTATATGAACACCATCTCACATTTTTTGGAATTTTACCTGATTGATGAATTGGACTACGTATCCAGATTTCAATGCGGGCCACATCTTCCTAAGGCACCATCGAAATCCATGGTCCAAAGGCCATTCTCATGATCTAGAAGTTGGAATTTTGCAGTCTGATTTTTTTCTTCATTTTGGGCCACTTTTTCAACCTGTTCAATTCATTTTTCTAATTTTTCTTATATCTGTTATGAAGTACTCGACTGATTTCCTTTTCCCTCATCCAAAACTTCTCGTACCTTATTTGAAAATTTTGGAATTTCCTCAACTTCTATAATCTAAATATCTAAATCATCAAAACCTCTATCATTAAAAAAAATAAAGGACTATGTACAAAATTGATAGAGTGATTATTTGGTTTCTCTTTACTGGTGATCATATACTTCAATTTTGTCTCCCGATACAAATTCATTAGTTACCCAAAAATCGAGATAGTGGCATAAGAGAAATCCAATTGTAGAGTACCTCTTAACTTTTCTCCCCATGACCGTGACAACGGCATGCCATACGGCAGAGGTATATCCGCCACTACCACATCCATTAAGACATTTTTAGTAGGAATTTGTTCAAGTGAAACCACCAAGTCCTTTATAAGACTGACACATTGTACTCTACCATAATCAAAAGGGTAAGTATCATGGTAAGGTCATGTTATTTCTAAGCCTAATTTTTCCATTATGGCCTTTGTCATCAGGTTATGAGAAGCTCCAGAATAAATCATCACATTATGGAGGATACACAGATGAACCCTCAAACTGAGATAAAATAGGGGAACTTCACTATCTTCTAGTTGACCATCTATGGCTGGAATGAAAAGGAGCTCAGGTTGATCATCTTAAACATTAACCATGTTTGACATAGGGTCTACTTTCAACATTTTAACAACATGATATTTGTATTAGTTATTTTTCACAAGCTCAGTCAAGGGGATAGAAATTTTCAACTTAGATATTTCATTTTCTAAGCTAAATAGATTGGATTTGAGGAGCTCACCCCCTCTACGACTCCCAGGCTCTACCACTCCAGTTTCCATGTGCTCCCTAATGGTCGCGTTCTTTTGGGTGGCACTAATGTCAACATCATTAATCCTACAGAGTCACTCAGCTTGGAGGAATTTTCTCTCTCCTATATCGCACCTCACAACTATGTGCATCGACCTTTAATCACGTCCTCACCCTCTTAAATGGGCTATGGTCGTACCTTCACCATGAGATTTTACTTGCAAAGCTTAGTGTGTCAAGAAAAAGAAACCATTTTTGCTACACTTTTGGCGTTGTCTTTTACAACACACAGTTATTCCATCAACCAGAGGTTGATCATAGT
>JAXQQM020067589.1:0-73504 GCA_034641835.2 Pinus albicaulis | reverse complement strand
GCACGTGGATGCAATTGGATACATATTTAACCCTGTGAAAAAACAAGGTAATCTGGAAATTATGGAACAGAACGCAGCTCTGCTTGCCTTACCCTTCCTTTCTTAGGGTGCAGAAACCTGGTTCCAGCACCCACCCATACTACTAGTGAGATCGTGACTTGCGCAGAGGGTCACCGCCAAAAGGGTTAGTAGTGATAGTGGGTTTGTTGGCAAACTCAAGACACCGAACCTGGGGTCGGGACCCCCAAGACAACACAATATTTAACTCAAACTTGAGTTGGTTTCCCTAATATACTTTGGAAAACTTAATTTATTACAAACAACTGAAATTAAATAGGTGTGGCCATGCAATATACTTCTGTCAACACATCACATGTAAAATTAATTTCGAGTAGCTCTTCATGTATCCAACAACTTTGATGGCTCTTCGTAAGATCAAAGGTAGGCTTGAAAGTGGCATGTGATGATGTAATATTCCAAAATTAGCATGCAGCTAATTGGAATATTGATTTTTTTTTTTTATCACCTAGCATCTTAATGAATGGGCAAGGAATCCCATGCATATTAAAAATATGAACAAAATCCCTCATAATGTGAGAGGGGATAGTCATAAGAGCTGGATTTCACACCCTCATGTGTGAACAGGGTCATTTGCATGTGGACAAGGTCAATTTTGACCAAGTCAACAGTGCTTGGATAGGAGGTGAAGAAAATTTTGAGAGACAATGTAGTATGAATGGGAGGAGGTTTCTTTGGTGAAGGAAAACCTAATGAGTGGGGCCAATGGTGAGAGGGCTTTCACTTGTTTAAAAGGAGGGTGAGGTAGCCATTCTTATTCATGTTATGTATTATTGATTTCTTGGTCTCTTTAGACTTTGTGCATTCTCGCTCGTTTGTGCGTAGCTGCCGTGCTGCTTAGCACAAAGGCATTCCTGTTTAGGAATTCCTTCTCCACTCAAGAGAGGCCTCTTGAGGGAGTCTTGCTCTTCATTTCTCCACATTCAGGCTTTAGGCCAAGCATCCTCCTTCAGCTACAATGCAGTTTCTGTTTAGAGCTGAGTTGTGTTGCAGGGTGTTGCGGTGGAGGTTACTCAACACCACTCCCAGAGCTCATTTTTCAGAGGAGGAAGCCTTTTTTCCTTTGGAGGGTTAGTGAGGAAGTAGCTGGGCTGATTTCACAATCTTTGGCATCAGGCCAACCATTGTCCATCATCTATAGCGCAGTCCCTTTCCTTGACTGCGTTATTTTCAGTGAGCATCTGCAGTGAGGGTTGCAGAGTTTGTTTGGAGGGTGAGATCTTCAGTGTTAGGATCAACCTTTCACTTGGAAGATCCATTGGAGGGGGTTTGTTCAGCTTGTGCATCATCTACAGCCATCTCCATCCAATTCTTGAGTTGCAGCTACTACTCAGTCTTGAGACTGCAACTCCGGCATTTTTTGCAGTTTTTCATATTTCAGCCAATCCTTCCAGGATTGACTAGAAATTGTGTTTGGGAGTCTATATCTTCACTCCCAACATTGTTTGGGCCCTACATTTGTATATTTGTGTATTGACACTTCTCAGCAGCAGTTCCCCTAATAAAACTGTGCTGTCATAGCCTTGAGCATTTTCTGTGTAGCAGTGTTCTTCATTTTTCCATGTACATATTTCTTGAGGTTTGTATGGCCTAGCTTGAGTGATTGTTTCCTCAAGATATTGTATGCATTTGCTGCTATGATCTAATATGATGGCTATTTGGATCTTCTTACATCCTATGTGTTGATGTATCACTGCTATTTCATTATTATGTTCATGGATAGCTGTAGCTCCACATTTGGAATATCTTAAGATATTCCCAATAGTGTAGATTTTCCCTATTTTGGGATATTACAGTGGTATCAGAGCATAGTCTTGGCTCAGCCTGTGGAACTCAGCCAATATGCTATCAAGAGAAGAGAAGATGAAGACTCCATTCTTTGGAGGAAAGAAGGAGGAGAGGCTCTCAGAGCTTCTTCCTAAATCTGTACAGAGCATTCAAGGAGATCTCAAGAAGATCAGAAGGGAGATGTGTATAGAATCTCCAAGAGGGTTTGAATCTGAGTCAAACTCTAGAATTTCACATCATGAGTGTGAGCATGCAACCACACACAATGATGCACAGCGCAGTCACATGCCCAGAATTTCCATGAGGGAGATGGAAGAAGGAGGAATGACTAGGAGGGAAACTCTTAGTGATTTTCTGCAAGAGTATGAATCTCAAACTCAGAAGTTTAGAGATCATATTACTTTTCCAGAGTTTTGCAAGATCAAGGTGAAGAGAAGCAAGCAACATGATAGGGGTAGATTTCTTCTATCTACTTTTGATGGTTCACCTACATGTTCAGCTAGAGCTTGGGTGGAGGAGCTAGACACCTTTTTGCAGCAGCACCGAATTTCTGAAGATGAAGCCATCAAAGTTGCAGCGTTGCATCTTGGAGGTAAGGCCCATGCATGGTGGATATTTGAGTCCTTTTCTCTGAAAAATGCAAACAATTCTTCTTATGCAAGGTTTGTTAAGACATTGGTAGAAAGGTTTGATGGAAAAATTTCTGCAACACATATGGTTAAGCTAATAAAATCTAAACAAACCAAACCTTTGCATGTAATGGAAGAAATTATAAACTCAGATCCACTTCAGAAAACCATGGAGGAGGCTGAAATCTTGCATCATACCTTGCTAGAGGCAAGACCTCTATCTCATATTCCTGAACAAGAGGGCATGGGGATCTCTTTTTCAAAAAAGGATCCAATTCTTGGGAGGTTTCCCATACATGTTGATGAGGAGGAGGGCAACAGTGCTGACAGATCTAGAGTAGATCTAGCACCTCATGTAGAGGTAGATGGAGCACATGCTCCAACTAGAGGAGTTCTTGTATCATTACAAAGAATTCCCCAGGATCTCACTTGTGGAGATCAAGGCACAACTCATGATTCACTTGTGCCATTGATGATAGGGTGTGAAACCATGGAGATAAAAGGAGGAGATAGGGAGGATGACCAACATCATGTGATGAGGAGCACACACACATGTCTATTTCATGAGGTTGATGCACCTAAGAGGGAGACTGGATTGCGCAGTAAGAGCAGGGACAAGTCTGTCCATTCATATATGCAGTCTACTCTTGATGATGATGTCTCATTTCATGGAGACATTTCACCAAGGAGACCACCAGATCAATAGTTGATGAGAGATGCTTCCCATTTTGAGGCACCATTCATGGATTTCTGAGGTGTGGAGACCTTGGGAGGTCATTGTACAGCGCTGAGAGTCTTGGGTAGACTCAAGAGGAGAGAGGCATTCTCTCAACATCATCTTTACCCACTCTCATTTCAGATTCTGTGCCGTGGCAAAAGTAGCAGGGGAAGGGTAGCAGCCTTCCAACTTGCATCTTTGGCATGGGAGATGTCAAAGAGGAGAATGACCATATGACAAATGTTCTTCATGAGAGATCATCAGCGCTGTCACTATGGGAGATAGATCCATATTGGAACTCCCAGCTGTTGGTGGAGTATTCCAAGGATCTTTTCACTTGCATGATATTGGATGACCAACTACATGAGGAGGGATATTCAGTTAGAGATGGGTTCATCTACTATCATAGTAGGATCTTCTTATCTAGAGCTTCCCAGCTCAAGGAGAAGTCGCTACAAGTAGCCCATGAAGATTTCCTTTTCAGCCACATTGATTCTATGAGAGCATACCACACCATCATGGAGGGGTACTTTTGGGAAGGATTTGAGGAGGATATGTATCATCATATGAGGAGATGCATGGTTCATGTGGAGATGGAGGAGATACATAAATCTTTGGAAGAGTGAGCACCACCACCTGTTTTCTCTTTGAGGATGAGAGGAGACTCATCTATGAGCCACTTCATTTGTATGAGCAAGACATATGGTAAGGGTATTTTTTGTTTGCATGATGACTTGTATAATGTATATATGCATCTCTTAACCATATATGTGCAAGGATTTGCTCAAAGGAGAAGCATTCTTCCTTTTAGACCTCATGGTTTACTTGAGGCCATGAGAATTATTGGTGACCACTCCATAGTAGGACTTGGGGAGGAGATTGTTTATGGGGAACACACTGACATTGCACCATACATCATTCACTTCCTCCAAACACATGAGGACCAAAATGGGGCGGCAAGAAGTGGTTGTGAAACCACACTTTTTGTCAATCTCTATTGCAGTTGAGAGTCAAACTGCGTTGGCTACATTTGAGGGACCATTGTCCTTCTCCCTTGCCTCATATGGCAGCTAGCATGATTCTCATTGTAGTTCCTTATGTTGGTGTTGTTCTTATTTTTATTGGGAGCATGATTGGGGGAGTGGCACATTGGTTGGGTGTGTCCCTTGGGGGAGAGATTTCCCACATTGTTTGCATTGCATGTTCTAATGGGAGCATGAGAGAGTATGTGGCCACTACAGCAAAACACTTGTTTCCTTTTGTGGTGAGCCATATGATTGATTGGATGCCATATGATGGTGATTTCCAACTCATCACATATGAGATGGTTTGGGTCAGCATGATTCATAACGTTGGAGGGAAGGTCCTTGAGGATCTAGTCTTCTTCTTGCCACTTGAGGGCAACATTATTGCAGCCCAGGATCAACAAACACTCTACACTTATCTGAAGTGGAGAGGAGGACAACGTGGGGTAGGCTATTTTGTCTACAATGGTCAAATTGTCAGCCCACCTATACTGCAGGAGCTCAAGGTGGAGGATGATTTGTATGAGTTGCCATGTTGGGAGGTAACTCATTTTGTATGGATGATTGCTTGGGGATGGAGGATCCACATGGGAATGATGATTCCCAATGCATTTCAGATCCCATGTCTCAAGGGGACCTTTGGACAACACCTTATTGCCTTCTTGAGTACTCTACTTGTTCATGATGATAGCTATTTTGCTAACTTACATGCTTGGGAGGGGCAATATGGAGATTTATTAATGAGACAACATCTCATTCTTTGGAGGAGCATATCACATGTGGATGCTACAATAGGAGGAGGGGAAACTTCTCAGTTCTATCCTTACAGTTGCTTGAGGACAAGCAACATTTGAGAGGGGAGGACTGTAATATTCCAAAATTAGCATGCAGCTAATTGGAATATTGATTTTTGTTTTTATCACCTAGTAGCTTAATAAATGGGTAAGGAAGCCCATGCATATTAAAAATATGAATAAAATCCCTCATAATGTGAGAGGGGATAGTCATAAGAGCTGGATTTCACACCCTCATGCGTGAACAGGGTCATTTTCATGTGGACAAGGTCAAGTTTGACCAAGTCAACAGTGTTGGGATAGGAGGTGGAGAACACTTTGAGAGACAACGCAGTATGAATGGGAGGAGGTTTCTTTGGTGAAGGAAACCCTAATGAATGGGACCCATGGTGAAAGGGATTTCACTTGTTTAAAAGGAGGGAAAGGCAGCCATTGTTATTCATGTTATGTATTATTGATTTTATGGTCGGTTTAGACTTTGTGCATTCTCTTGCTGTTTAGCAGAGTTGTTGTGCTGCTTAGCACAAAGGAATTCCTATTTAGGAATTCCTTCTCCACTCAAGAGAGGCCTCTTGAGGGATTCTTTCTCTTCATTTCTCCACATTCAGGCTTTAGGCCAAGCATCCCCCTTCAGCTACGGTGCAGTTTCTATTTAGAGCTAAGTTGTGTTGCAGGGTGTTGCAGTGGAGGTTACTCAACACCACTTCTGGAGCTCATTTTTCTGAGGAGGAAGCCTTCTTTCCTTTGGATGGTTAGTGAGTAAGTATCTAGGGTGATTTCACCATATTTGTCACCAGGCCAACCATTATCCATCATCTCCAGCGCAGTCCCTCTCCTTGACTGTGTTATTTTTAGTGAGCATCTGCAATGAGATTTGCAATGTTTGTTTGGAGGGTGAGATCTTCAGTGTGAGGATCAACCTTTCACTTGGAAGATCCATTGGATGAGTTTTTATCATATTGTGCATCATCTTCAGCCATCTCCATCCAATTCCAGTTCTTGAGTTGCAGCTGCTACTACAACTTCGGAATTTCTGCAGTTTTGCATATTTCAGCCAATCCTTCCAGAATTGTCTTCAAATAGTATTTGGGAGCTCGGATCTTCACTCCCAACATTGTATGAGCTATATCATTCCATATCCATGCATTGACATATCCCCGGCAGCAGTTCCTTTTTTATAACTGCACTGTCCTAGCCTTTTATACTTTTCTGTGTAGCAGTGGGCTTGTATTTTATGTACATGTTTCTTGAGGCTAATTTTTCCTATCTTGAGTAACTCTTTCCTCAAGATCTTGTATCTATTTGCTGCTATAAGACTAATAATATGGCTAGACGTTCTTCTTACATTTGCTAAGTTGATGTAACACTACTATTTCATTATTATGTTCATGGATTATTGTAGCTCTACTTTTGGAATATCTTAAGATATTCCCATTGGTGTATATTTTCCTTATTTTGGGATATTACAATCTCGCAATTCACCAGTGAAATCCTTATTTTTAACGATAGTGACATTGTGTTAAGGTTCACCATGGATGGAAATTTCTCCTACAAAAAGAAGAAAATAACGCTACAAAATGTTAACTTGAAGCCAAATTCAGTGATGCCTAAAGACAGACAAGAAATTTCAAAAGTAATTTTTCAAGAAGGTAAAAAGGTGATACAAAATATGCAAAAGGAAATTGACAAAATCACCACTAACAAGAATGAAGAAGTTGCTCGCCTCAAGGACTACAACGAAAAATTACTAATGCAAATTAAGAAGCTGAAGAAGGACAAGAAGTCATTAGAAAACAAGTTGCAACAACTTGTCGAAAAGGAATCATCAAAACCTTCAAATGTAGAAGTTCAAGTTGAAGAAAAAATGAACATTGATCCAGTAAATGTCACAACTCAAGAAGAAGACAAGCAAGTTGCAGAAGATATAAACTTAGATGTTGCAGTTCAGACGAGGAACATTCGAAGTGAAGGTTCTGTAACCAACTCAACAACATCATCGCCAGAAGAAGGGAAAGTCAAACCAAAATTTTCTATCGACATCCAAAATCGGGATGATCCAAATGGAAAATGGCATCCACCCATGGTATTCATCTACCCATGTTATCCATCCACCCATGGAATTTACCCATGGTATTGTAAATGTCATCGACCCATGGTATTCATCCACCCATTGTATTTATTCGCCCATGGTATTGTAAGTGACATCTATCCATGATATTCATCCACCCATGGTATGTATCCACACATGGTATTCACCCACACATGGAATTTACCCATGGTATTGTAAGTGGTATCTACCCATGGTATTGGCCTATGGTATCTACACATGGTATTGTAACTCAAAAAAGGCTATAAATAACAAGCCTCGGTTTGTAAAAGGATAGATTTTCCACCACAATGTAGCTTCTACAGTTATTCTCTGTTTTAATAAAACAAGTTTCTTTGTGGTTTTATTTTCTTTGTGTTCTCTCTTTTTTTCTGGCATTATAATTTTGCAGATCTTGTCAGATATATTTCAACTTTTTAGATCTTGGGGGCCTCCCCCCCAAGATCCGGATCAGTGGTATCAGATTCAGGTTACGCCTCCATGGGAATGAGGGTTTGAAACATATTTCAGCTTCAATGTTTTGCAGCAATCTTCAGTAAAATCCATGAATGTTTTGGGCGGCGAGTTTTCAGATCAGATCTGAAACTTTTGGTAAAAAATTTGCAAAAAACAAAGACCAGATCTGGATTCCTTGCAAAAAAATACTCAAATTCAAAAAAAAAATCGGCCAAATTGGAGTTCGGATGAGGGAGATATTGCTAATTCAAAATCAGCAATGTTGAAGCAATTTTTCTGACGACAATTCATGGACGGCGGCTCTCCTGTCATTTTTTGCCATTTTTAGTACAAAATTTCAAATAAATGGAGATAGATCTGAGCTCCTCTTGAAAAATCACCCAAGTTCAAAAAACAAATCGGTTGAATCGGAGTCCGGATGTGGGAGTTATCGTTGATTTAAAATCAACTATTTTTTCAGAAATTTTGTGACGGCGTGCCAGTTCCAGCGCAAATCTGAGAGTCTAGAGTCTCCAGATAGTGGTTTCAAACACAGGAGATGATGCAGAATCATCATTCCATTTCCAAAAACAGGTTATAATAAATATTCTGAGTTTTATTGACCGAGTTATGCTCATTTTAAATCTGGAGCAGCATTCGGAGCGGGTTCCCTTTGAAGACGTGCCCTCCCACCCCGCTTTAGTAGGCACCTGCTTCACATTCATCAGTTTGATCATAGCAGCGTTCGGCATGGGTTATTTGGAGACGTGCCCTCCCACCCCAAGCTATGTAGGCACCTGCTACTTCATCAACAATCAGCATCACAGTTATGGGTCAACTACACAAAATCATTTTCATCGAAGTCCATTTGTTAGGCCGCACACTGTTAGTCACACAGTTGGTCACAAGCATTACAGGGTATCTCTATCCTTGGATCTTCGTTTGTCATGATTTTGGTTCATCCACAAACCCACACTTCATCGAAGTCCATTTGCTAGGCCACACACTGTCAATATCACAGTTGGTCACAAGCATTACAAGGTATCTCTATCCTCGGATCTTCGTTCATCACGGTTATGGGTTAACTACACAAAACCCTTCTCTTCAGTGGCTCTTCATATTCAACAAAGGCTTCTCAGGAGGGAACTTCACGCAATGGGGACCATTGCTTCTTAAGGAGGGAGGAATGATTCGAATGGAAAATGGCATCCACCCATGGTATTCATCTACCCATGTTATCCATCCACCCATGGAATTTACCCATGGTATTGTAAATGTCATCGACCCATGGTATTCATCCACCCATTGTATTTATTCTCCCATGGTATTGTAAGTGACATCTATCCATGATATTCATCCACACCCATGGTATCGCCCATGGTATTCATCCACATGGAATTTACCCATCGTATTGTAAGTGGTATCTACCCATGGTATTGACCCATGGTTTTGACCCATGGTATCCACCTATGGTATCTATGCATGGTATTGTAACTCAAAAAAGGCTATAAATAACAAGCCTTAGTTTGTAAAAGGACATATTTTCCACCATAATGTAATTTCTACAGTTATTCTTTGTTTTAATAAAACAATTTTCTTTGTGGTTTTATTTGCTTTGTGTTCTCTCTTTTTTTGTGGCATTTTAATTTTGCAGATCTTTTCATATCCATTTCAAATTTTTAGATCTTCAGGGCCTCCCCGAGATGCGGATCAGGAAATAGAACGACCGACAAGCTATGTATTCAAAACAGAAACAACAAGTTGATGTTTTGAAGAATACTAATGTCAGTGTAATCCGCTCAAGTGATAATCATCACAAGTTTCAAGTCGTCGTAAGATTCCATAGAAGATTTATTTATGATGGTCTAATCCCTTCTCAGTGTGACAATTTTGTTTGTCACTTAGAGGATCATATCAACTTGTATCAACAAGGATGACTGCCCCGAGACGAGAAGACATTTGTAGCAGGAAAATAAATCAAGGCCTTTCATGAACAAGCTTTGAGGACAAAGCTTTTTGAGGAGGAAGGAAATGTAATGAATAAAATAATATAAATAATGATTAATTAGTTAATTAGTAATTAGTATGAAAGGGCATGTTTGATGAGACATGACCTTTCTTGAAGAGGAACCTATCTAGGTATATAAGCAGGCCTCATTTGTAACATTCAATCATCAATTCATCATACATTTTAATATATAATGTATAGTTGTCACAACATGTTCTCCCTCTAAATTGTTGGGAAATCCAAAGAAATGGTAGTTAAACGATTTCCCTTATTATGTAATTAACTTGTAATGTTTTCATTATTAGTATTAGGTATTTTAATTATCTTTTCTTATCATCAATATTAATGCCAAGCAATATATAGATGAGAACACAAGATGTTGGCACACTGCTAGGGAAAAAATCCCCTCGAGGGGAAAACCCAGTCACAAATTCTTCCTTTAGTAGATTCAAGATGAGGCGACCAAGACCCTTACAACTCAAAATCGAGAATACCTTCATCCATCAAGTCAACCTTGTCATGCTTAAATTATGTTTCTCTTGTATCAGTCAGTCTTCTTCATACTTTTCCTTGAAGATATCACCTATGTAACCAATCCAAGCTCCTTTATGTACCAAACTAAAGTCACCTTCATTTTGAAGTAGCATCGAGCTAAAATAGCACTGAGCACTCTGTGATATCCAATCCTTCTACTGTAAATACACTGAACATTTGTCTCTGAAAAACACTATATGAACTCTCTGTGATCACCAAAATTCTCCACAGAGATACCTGAAACTTTATATTTGAAATCTAAGCTTCTTTTGCATTGAGAAATGTGAGCTTCTAGGCTTGTATATATAGTTGATTCCACATTGAAATGAGCCAACATGAACAGGTGAGGAGATGTGTCATTGTAGTGAGATGATGTGTGTTTTTCTGAGTTTAGCCAATTTGATAAGGATTATTTTAACAACAAGGAGACTAGATGGATGGAGGAGTCTTCACATTTTTATTTTTACAACAACCTAGAGCCTACAATGGAGGCTTGACCTATACATTTGACCCAAACATGAAACCCATGCTTTAAAAAGTCAAATAAAATAATAATAAAATTATTTTCACTTTATTTTGAAAAATATATTACATTTTGACTTCAAGTGCAATAATGAAGACCGAACCTAGTTACATTTTCCAACACTCCCTCTTAACTAGGGAGGTATTTATATATAACCAAAGAGGTACATGGAATATCTCAACACATCATCTATTAAGAAGTTTAGGCAACGCAATGCCATGGACTAGATTCCTGACCAGGGAAAGCTATCCATTGGTCTCTCAGCAATTTAGGGGTTGTAATGCCACATACTAGATTCTTGACCAGGGAAATCTATCCAAGTGGGAATAAGGTGGACTCAAACTTTCAAACCCTCTAGGTACCATCAATCTTACTTGCTAACCACCAACCCAAATATATAGGTGTGTATTAAAAACAAATCTTTATAATCAACACCATATTTCCAAATTCGGGACCTCAACGCTCCTTGATCCGACATAACAAGGATGACCAATCTCTCCCAATCAAATTTATTGGTAACCATAATGTTATCAAATCCTTCGAGATATTTACCTATACAAACACAACACCAATGAATAATACGCTTTCACATGTATGTATTAAAATACAAACCCCCTGGGTCTTCCAGACAACTTGATGTTGCTTCTCAAATTTTCATAGTAGGATTATCAACTGAATTTTTGATAGAGGATTACTCAATCATACAATTTCATTTCCTACTTCATATGCGACAACATATTCTTCAATTGGATCCTGTGTTCCTTCTTTCAGAAGCACCTCAAAATGCATTCTCCAATTTCATTCTCCTACTCATGGCCTTCACTAAAACTTATGGTTGTTAGTTCTGGTCTAGTGCATGACACATGACGTAGAGAATCATATTTGTCACTCCCTATTAAACAAAGAGGATCTAATCATTCATGTACAAAAAATATTCTCAACCATCCTCTTATCCTAGGGAGATTTCATCTAGGCTCCCTCTTAAATTAGGGAGTTCTAGTTCTTCTTTATGACATCAGATAATATTTCATGGCTTCCATCCTTCTTATCAGAGTCATTCATATATCATTCCCATCACATAAATTTACTTACGATCATCTTCACCATCTTGAATATGATGTACCTACACAACTTAGATAGCAATTACAACCAAAATTATAGAAGCATGAAGTTAGCCATATCAAAAACCTACAATAGCGGAAGCATTAGCCTTTACAAACATAATCAACAAGAGACCACATTTCAAGTTCTTGCTCAGGTTTAGTTATAAACCTTAAGTCACATTCATAGCTCATCAAGACGTCACACTTATTATATCTAGGGTTTCAATATTATTTCAATGATAAGTTCCTTCATATAGCAAACCCTAGAAACAAATCAAATGAATAAATCTAACAAATTTTAGAATTCATATGTTAGATTCCTCACCTAGATTTCATGAGCATCAAAAATCAAAACCAATCACAACTTAATCAACATCATGACTGGCATCTACAAGAGTTTAATATTCGCCCTATATTTTGATCTTCAAATTCTCAATAACCACTATATAGATTCATAGATTCCAGATTTTCATATTACACATACTAGAGTATTTTAACTAATAGTATGGTTTAGCTGCAAAATCCTAGATTTACAAAACATCATCCTAGACTATCAAACTTTGACTAAGGCTTATTTCCAAACCCTATGACTCATGACAATTAACATTTAGGTCAACACATATATCTTGGAATTCATCAACATATCATAAGCACATCATATGTCAGGCAATATTAAAATGTTAGACATATACCAACCTAGACCAAGCTAGGGTTTCAACCAATGGACACATGCCTAGGGTTTCATTCCTAGGACTCTAAATACATAACAAGGGTTTTGTTTATAGACCCAACCAAACCCTAAATATCTAGGCTTTCATAACATAGCAAAGTAAACCCTACTAACCCAAAAATTTCAAAGGTTCAGGATTTCAGAAAAACATCATTCAACCCTAACAAGTTAGGTTTTCATGATCATACCGAAATCTTAAACACGAAATCATAAAAATAAAATAAAATAAAATTTCACAATAACCCTAAGCAGTTTAGGGTTTCATACATTCACATTAGCATACCCTTAGGTTAGGGTTTTCCAGAGAACCTGTCTAGGGCTCTATTAAATCAATTAAGAATATGAGTGGGGTAGATTTATCAAAAGATGAATCACCCGAAACAAGAATCATTATGCTTAAATATAGCTAGACATAATGATGTTAGTAAAGTAATGCAAACTTCAAAATAAGATGAATGTATCTTCAAGAGAACTTATGAGGTGAATATTTTAAGACATACCTGGAGATATTCCTTGGAAAACCTAGTAAGGATTCATTGAGGTGTTCTTAAAGCCATCATATTTTATATATGTAGAACATACTTACAAGCACAACATGTGATACCAAAGACATAATTTAAATTATTAAGTTAGATCTTCTACATAATCATGGAGGAGGGAATATGTCAAACATCAATGGGACCTTTTATTTTACATCCTAGATTACATGTAAACCCTAGAAAATAAGGATGCGAAATATCTTAGGGATTACAATATTTATCCTAATCTAATTATAACCATGGATCATATGGACCATTTAAGATAGCATAAATTTTAAAAGCTCATAGATATACACACCTTGTGTTTACATAACTTTGATTTGATAACTTGATGGAAAGTGACAATACTTACTAGATTTCTTTTTCTATAAACGCTTTTGCCTTAGAAAATCCTCCTTTCGTTTCCTTCAAATGCATGACTAGTTTATTTGGTTAGGGCTTCTATAATATCAAAGTACGTTGAATCTAAGGCTTCTTTGTGATAACTCAATCCATTGTTTTAGTGGAAAAATGTATTGTTTCAATCTTGCACATGACCAGAGCACTATTTTATGAGTCTGGACTTTCTTTTATGACATGATTGTGACTAATACCAAAATTTATATGTACGCACATTTATCACTAGGGTTGATCCAAAACAGAGGTTGCACCTAGACTTAATAGGCACCGAGACTTTATAGTACCCTTTCCGAGCTCCTGTAATATATTTTTTGAGTTTTGGGTCCTGTGATGCTTGAGTTCTCTTTACTGTGATAATGGTGAATTGAAGTAGCACCGAATGTGAGAGCATGGGAGCATAACACTGAACTGTGGGAGTGTCTCATCAAACTGTGAAGGCATAGTGAACATCTTATCTAAGCTCTTTGTAATGATAACGAAACATTTGAACTTGTTATATCTGATAGTCTTCTTTACTATTGTAATGCCCTTAAACTTAAATCGAACCACTAAGGTTGACCCTTCTTACTGAAGCAATGTTACTACCTTACTATGATATCCAAACTTTATCTCAGAGGTAGGCGAGCTTTCTCACTGTGTAATAGTACTGAAACCAATTGCAGTCTGAAATAATCTCAAAGATCCGACCTTTTGTTGTAGCACCGAGCTCATCCGAGTTCTGTAGTAAGTAATGTGAATCATACTTTGTATGTGTAGCAAGTCTATATGTCATGTCTTGATTTGATGTAATGGTCACTAAAGACTTGAGCTTGTATTTGGTATTTCTATGGGATGGAGTGTGTTGTATGTATATGTATTTATGTAACATGTATAAGGCATATCACTATAAGACCTAGATAGGCATGCTTACTCCCTTGTTATGTGTCCTTGGTGACTTGGATAATTTGTCTAGCATAGTGCATTAACTTCTATTAGGGAGTTCTTTAGCACTTGGAGGAGTGGGCCATCTAGATGCTCTAAGAGTGGACCATATTGTTGGTGGTAGACTTTATTATAAAGTTCTTTAACACTCGGACTAGAACATGTTGGTTGTAGACTCTAGGAGGTGAAGTTTTACATTTAGGGTGAGTTCATCAGTAAATCAAATGAACCATGTAGATAAAGGGACACCCTATTAGATCAGAAGTTGCAACACTTAGGTACCCATGCATTCCAATGGATGGTTGTTATTTTAAATGGATGTTGATAGTTTGGTGGTGTGTGGATGATTGAGGTATAAGATGGTGGTACCAAGATGAACTCTAGATATTGAGTTTGCTATCAAAGAATTTCTTCAAGTCATAATGAAGCATTTTCTACAAAGAAAAAGTCGTTGAAGACCTTAATGGATGAAGATTAAAACAAGTAGCCGTTAAGGGGGGAGTGTTCGAGTATGTAACTCCTACTTGTCTTATTTGTGATCATATATGTGGATCATTACAATTATAGATCATGATTAAGTAGAGTTGATTCTCTAAGTAGAGAATTTGTTCCTAGTCTTTAAGAGAATGTTAGGTCTAGTTAAATTTAAGAGATTCTCTCCCACCATATTCTTCTTAAATTAGTGTGTGGTTGAGATATCCCTAAGTAAATGTCTAAAATAAGCGGTATATCTTTAAATAAAACTTCTAAACTTCTAATATTTATGTGTTTATGTGTATCATTACATTAATTAATACATAATACTCAACATAAATTTTATTTTTATTTGAATAATAAACTGTACTGTCCAATTTTTATATTTCTATCACTTAATTTAGTTTAATGTAGTAGGTGGAAGAGTCCTATGTATTACGTAAACTTGATTTTAAAAGTAAAGTTGATTTAATCGTGATTAAATTTAATGCATTTTTCTTGTTTTTGGCTTTCTTTACATTTTGAATACTTTCTATAAAACACGTACACGAAAGTCTTACATCTCACCTTAAAAATGTGTTAACGTGGTATTATTGAAAGTGACAGCGCAACACATTGGAATGGGCATCAACTCCAAAGAACACTAAACACTTAGGATTCTATGTGGCGTGACCTCAGCCCTGGCTTGTCGCTTTTGCATCGTGGCAACCAAATTATGTGTTTGGCGTGTGAGATGGGTCACTCCTAAATAAAGAAAGAGGGGCAAAGCAAAAGCGAATCTATCGCTACCAATGATGTGACCCCACGAATTGTGAAAAAAAAACCACAGCCAGGCTAGCGGCCATGCTGTCTGCTCGGCTGTCGCTATCAATACTAATTCCTATTTCCGACTCCACATTTTATCATCATGCTTCCATAACTTAAATAGGACTCATATTCTCACGGTATATGTAGTTGTCATATTCTTTATCTATAGTATTTTGTATCTGGTACACAGTTTTTTTAAGGAATTGAAAGGATTTTTTTGAGTCCTTTTAGTTTCTTGCATATGTTTTGAATTTTAATAAATTCTTTTGGACGACATCAGATTTTGTATATCACAATGGCGGCTACATTATACCGAGTTAAGGATTGCATGTTTTCAGGATTATCGATGAATTTCAGGATTTTCTGTTTTAGGGTTAAAATAGAGATATTTTTATTTTCTAGAGTAAAGTTGATGACTTCTTTATAATATTTTATTTTCTTTTAGTAGTTAAGAAGCTTTCTCACACGAGAAGTATCTCTGTTTTAACCTAGCTCAAGAAGAAAATTAATATAGCCAAGATTAGAACGAACTCTCATGAGCTCCATAGTGAAACAGGTCATTGGACAGTTCCTAAAACACCATGGATGGAAAGGATTTGCCATCTCTGTGAGAATATGAACATCGAGGATGAAAATCACTTCCTCTTAGAGTGCCCCGCATACAACCACATGAGATCTCAATTTCATAATCTTTTTTGCAATAGTGACCTTCCTAGCCTTTTAAGATGTCAAAATTATAGTGAGCTCGGGAGGCTTCTCTCCATGCTTTTTGAACATAGGAATAAAATCTTAAATCAAACTAAATAACTCTTTTCTTTAGTTCCGATAGACCAAAGATTGGTCTTAGTGGACGTTAACCACCACCACCATCATCAATTATTATAAATTATTAAGGTTAAATATTTAATTTTAATAAATTATGTTAAAATATATTTAGTAGTATATTTAATGACTAAATTTTATTATCACAGTAGTTATAGTTGTTTTTTTTTTTCAATTAAAAAAATGTCATATAAATAAGTCAAATGAGTTACAGGTTTTTTAATGACTAGTTTTTGAGTGAGAGTTTTTAAGTGAGTGGTATTGATAAGACATGAGATTGGTCTATTATTGGAACAATAATTTCCATCATAATACCTAGTAAATATTCATGAAGAGTCTTCTTATATGTTTTATTACATGTTTTTTTTTAATGTATATATGGTTAAATTATATATTAAGTTTTGATTATTAATAATAATAATTTTAAATAAAGTTATAATTTAGTTAATTTTTATGATTTTCTTAATGTTAACAAGTTGAAATGTATGATTATTTTTTTTGCATATTTATTATGAATTGATGTCTATCAATATTTATTAGCTATTTAATTTACATACATTAGTTATTTAAAATCACTCATTATTTCATCAATGAAAATGTTATTGAGATATTATCGTATAGATTTTCACAATTTTAATGTATTGAGAGAAGTTGGTTTTGGATAAATATTTTGAATATCCACCCAAAAAAAAGTAAATAGACACTTTACCTATACTCAAAGACCAAAGTCTGAACTTAAATGATGAATAAAATACAAATGAAACGATAGAGAATGATTAACACACATATAACATAATCAAAAGTTATATAAATTAAAAAATAAATCTAAAGCAAAAAATATAATTAAAAACTAAATGTTTCAAAACATTATTCACAATTTTTTATCCAAAAGAACTATTCTCAAAATATTATTAAAAATTTAATAAAAAGGAGATATCAAAGCAAAAGTGTGGTAGTTGTAAATATTTAAAAATATTTTTTTGTAATGAAAATTGGCTAAGATATTGGGGATACAAATTTGGGGCTTATAGGAGAAAAGTTGCTCGTAAGCCATAGCTTGCATTTAAGAGATTGCCTAATTTCTTGCTTGGAGGGGACAACCTTGCTGAAGAAATTAATGAAGGAAATGTGCTCCTAAAAGGAACGACAAGTATGTTGTCGCATGGGGGCGGTTTTGACGAAGTAAACACACAAGAGGAGGTGTACGCTATGGAGAGGACATGAAAAAAAGGGAGGAGGATGGCTATGGAGAAAGAGGAGATAATTCGACGAAGTAGAGAACCTTTGATGATAACCTAGTTGAGAAACCTAGAAGGCTTGCTCGCTGAGAATTACAGAGTAGTGGCTATGTACCCGGTGTTGATAAACCCACTAAAGAATTGTTGGTTGAGAAATTTTGAGAGGTTAAAGCACCCAGGGGTTGAAAACCCCTGACGGTAGCCTTGAGGGGTGGGCTAAAAACCCATGTGGTAGCACCACTGAGAAGTTGTTGGTGAGTGCGCTCTTATTCCTATAGGAGTAACACAATTGATAAACCTCCTTATTATCTATATCCCTCTCCAAGTCTGAATTGGGATTGTATGTGCTTAAAATTATCTGATATGTTTGGTTATTGTATTAAAGGTCATTGAGGTGCAATAACAGGGAGTTGTTGAGCAAACTACCTCCTCAAACCTTGAATCGGACTTGAGGATGGTTGACTGCAAGAAAGAGCGCAATGCACTCTTCCTAAGGTTGGGTGGAGAGTTGAAGCCCTAATCTAAGTTGCTAGTTCTACTTATAAGATAAGTGTCTCTTATGCTCTATGTGCAAGTGAATGCTAGATGAATGGTTACTGTGTTGAGTAGTTGTTATTTTAAATGAATGGAATGTGATTTCTTGTAGGATAATGGAATGCTAATACATACTCTATATTCTTGTTGAATGGCAAATGCATATGTCAAAATTAAAGAAAATAAATTCTTATAATGTTAATATTTGTGTAATTTCTAAGGAATTAGTTGATTAGAGTGTTTATTTTTGGGCGTGAATTCATGTTAAATTATTGATCTAATAAAGGATAGGAAAAATCCTTTTTGTTAAATGATTGATTATAAATTAATGGTTTTTACGGTTGGATTTATATGTATGTATATGTATAGAAAATCTCAGGACAGGTAAATCTTTGTGTTATTGTGAGCTTTAAATAAGCCTAAGTTACATGAGCATGATGAGATGGGCAATCTATGTTAATAATTTATTGCTTGCCTTGAACTGATTTGTAAATCGAGTCTTGGTGTATAAATATGAAGCTCAAGAGGGATAGCTCTATATGTGTGTGTGTGCAGGTCGAGCTGAGTACTTATACAAAGCCCAAAAGAGATAACGTAATATATATATATATATAGAGAGAGAGAGAGAGAGGGAGAGAGAGAGAGAGAGAGAGAGAGAGAGTCTGTTTTAATGACTAGGGCGAGACCATGTAAGCTTAGAAGGAATATCATTCTCATTTTTACGTAAAATGTATATAGATGTATGGTATCACTAGCCTAAATCTTATTAAATCCCAAGGAAGATAACAGGAAGGAGATTTATACATATTTATATATGTATAATGCGGGGTTGGGATACATCTTGGAGGGATAGGCTTTGATCCTTAACCCACATACATGGGCAGGTACCTTAACCAATCGCTGAGAGCGACAAGAACGACATTTAACAATAGACACAATTATATGTGTTTATATCTACTAAGTGCCATGAGCTCGTGGTTGAACCTTGTGGGTGGAACCTTAACTGTGAGCCCTCAATTTGTAGCAAAGAATACCCATTGTTGATATTTAATAGTGGAACAATAACTGTGAGATACCCCCCCGTGACGTCATGAGGGGGGGGGGGGCGCGTGGGTCTCCAATTCCAATCATAATTTTTAATCGCTCGTTGCCTTACCAACCGTTGGATGAGCCCTAGGGATTTGGGACCTTGGAGGTTTTGAATATGCACCATAAGTTTTTGGTCAGGAATAAAAGGCTTGGATGCATGTCATGATTTTCCCAGTAAGGGCTTAAATGAACTAGAGTCGTAAGATGGATGCTAGGGCCGAAGGGCTAAAATTTCCAAGTTTTATTATGATGGGAAAATATTGATTTGCAAAAGGTTGAGAGGGCATGACATGTGGCACCCATATTTAGCCATTTGGTTGAACCAAGTGGGCCAAAAATGAGTGACACATGGCACTCCCAAAGGAGGCCATGTGGAGGGTGTGATGTCACCCCAGGCTAACGTTACCTCAAAATTTCTGAAGGGGGCATGGTGCAAAGGTCCAAGGTGGGGAACACCAACATGATGTCACCCTGGAGGCTTTGAGTGATGACGTCACCCTAATGTTTAAAAGAGGGGCACCATTGAGAAAGAATGAGATTTATGTCTCATGATGGAAAAATTCCCATTAGATAACTGCGAAGAAATGTTTTTGTCCCGAACCCCAAAGCTTTAAATGGAGGCGCAAGGAGTAGTGCCCAAATTTTAGTCCAATGGTTACATAGAAAGGTGGATCTTGTTGATTGTGGTTTGTGCCTTATTTGCAAGAAGTTGAGAGCCTAGTGGGGTACCTATCAAACGTGGATAATAACATGGTCAATAAGGTGACGTGGCACCATGATCTAGCATGACACTTGGCACCCAGATTTGCCCATTTGGCGAGACCAAATGGGCCAAAAATGAGTGACACATGGCACTCCCAATGGAGGCCACGTGGAGGGTGTGACATCACCCCAAGCTGGCGTCACCTTGACAATTTCTTCCAGGGGAATGGTGCAAAGGTCCAGGGTGGGGAATGTCAGCATGATGTCACCCCGAAGGTTTTGAGCGATGACATCACCCTAGTGTTTGAAAGAGGGGCACCATGGAGAAAGACCAAGATTTCTGTCTTGAGACAGAAATAATTCTCGTTAAATAACGATTGGATATATATATTTTTTTCCTGGACCCCAAAGCTATAAATGGAGGCGCAATGAGTAACACCTAGAATTTTCATCTTGAGGTTACGTGGCAAGGTGGACCTCGTTGGCTATGGTTTGTGCCTAATTTGCAAAAGTTTGACAGCTTGGTGGGGCACCTGTTTAGTGTGGAAAATGATGTGGTGCCACGATCACTGACTCGTGGCACATGGATTTGGCCCTTTGGTAGGACCGAGTGGGCCAAAATTGAGTGACATGTGACACTTATGAAGGAGGCCACATGGAGGGTGTGACATCACCTAGGGCTAACGTCACCCCAACGATTTCTTAAGGGGCTATGGTGCAAAGTTCTGGGGCAAGGAATGTTAGCGTTACGTCAACCCTTAAGGCTTTAAACAAGGACATCACCCTGGTGTTTAAAAGAGGGGCATTATGGAGAAAGACCAAGATTTATGTCCAGAGACGAGAAAATTTCCTGTTAGATAATAATGGAGAATTTTTTTTGTTTGAGGCCTTGGAGCTTTAAATGGAGGCGTAAAGAGTAACGCCTAGAATTTCAGTCTCGGGGTTTATTGTGGTTTGCACTCTATGGTGCATTCTCTCTCTCTCTCTCTCTCTCTCTATATATATATATATATATATATATGACCAAAGGGAAGGTTCTGCATATAATATAATGTATATATTCACATTGCAAGTCGTGCAAGGGAGTGGGTTTTGCATGGTGATGTGGCATAGGCCTCGATGGTAGGCACTGACAAAAATGACATGGACCCACTTAAGATAATTTGGCTATGACGCAGTGTTGACGAGTAGAAATGACCACTCGCCAACAAGAGGAGACAGCAAGTGTTGAAGTATAACTCCTAGTCTTATTTGTGATCATATATTTGGATCATTAAAATTATTGGTCATGATTAGGTAGAGTTGGTTCTATAATTAGAGAGTTTATTCGTAGTATTTAAGAAGTTGCTAGACCTAATTAGATTTGAGAAATTCTCTGTAATTAAATTCTTCTTAAATTAATGTGTCATTGAGATATTCAATTAACTAAATATCCAAGATATTTTGTCCATCTTAATTTTTTATTTTTATTTAAATCTACTCCCCAGTTTTGATGTTTCTACCACTTAATTTGGTTTAATGTAGTAGGTGGAAGAGTCCTCCTATGTATTGTGTAAAGTTGATTTTATGAGTAATTAAATTTAATGTATTTTTCAAGTTCTTAGCTTTCTTTACATTTAGAATACTTTTTATAAAACCGGGAGACGAAAGGATTGGTTAAAGCCCAAATATTTTAGAGAGTTTGTAATCCAGCGTCTCACTTTCAAAATGTGTAAGTGGTATTATTGATAATGACAACGCAACACCTTTCTAAAGAATTCTAAACACTCACCAGAAGGATTCTAGGTAGCGTGCTCTACGTTCTCGCTTTTGCATCCTCGATACCATATTATTTGATTTGTGTGTGAGGTGGGTCACTCATATATATATATATATAAAAAGAAAGCGAGGCAAAACTAAAACAAATGTATAGCTACCAATGAAATGAGCCCACGCATTTTGAAAAAAACCACAGCCAGGCTAGCGGCCATGCTGTCTGCTCCGCTGTCGCCATCAGTACTAATTTATTTTTGTATTTTGGGGACACTTCACAGGTAGGAGAGATATGTTTAATATATTTTTTTCGAGACGCGTGAATTGTCCGTTGCTGGTGAAAGGCGGAGATGATTATTAATATGCGTGACTCTCAACGCTGTTGTTGTGAAATTCTGCAACTCAATCTGCAACTATCTTTCGTTGAGGGTACGAATTTCAGAGAAGAAGATTTCCGCTTCAAATTGTGAGTGCGAGAAAGAATGGCAGGCGCAGGCAAATACGTATCTGTAGCCCTCTTGGTCGTTGTCATGATGATGATGGGAGCAGCAGAAGCATCAGAGGTGAAGGCAGCTGCGCCCAGTCCGACAATGGAGGCAGGGGCTGCTTCAATGGCCGCCCTTCCCTCCCTATTCTTCGCCCTCGTCGCCTCCTTCATTCCCTTTCTGGCATGTCGATTTTACTGACATGTCTTGCGGCTGTTCTCTGATCCGGTTTTATGATGGCCGTGAGAGGCAGCTACTATTTTTTTCATAAATATGTCGTTTTCAAATTCTTTATCTATATACGACATCGTGGGTATCCACTTTATGGAGGTTATTATTGTCTGGAGGCGCAATATTTTGTATCTGGTATCGAGTTTCGTTATTAAGCCGTTTGGGTATCAAAAGGACTTTTGGAGTCCTTTGATTTATTGTATATGCTCTGAAATTTAATAAATTCTTGTCCGCAAATTCGATATTTGTAATTAATTTAATTATTTATAATTATTATTTTAATAAATATAAATAAATAATTATTATAAATATTTATTTAATTATTTAGAATTATTATAATTTATTAACGTTAAATATTTAACTTTATCTAATAAAATATTTTTAAAAAATATTTAGTAGTATAATTAAAAGTTAAAATTTATTTTCAAAGTATGTGTTTTTTTAATTAAAATCATCAATTAAAAAATGTTATATAAACAAGTCAAATGGATTCTGAGTTTTTAGGTGTGTGGTATTGATAAGACATGGGATTGCTCCATTATTAGAAAGATAATTTCCATTATAATACTAAATGATTTTTTTATGAAAAATCTTATTATGTATGTTTAATTTATATATTAAGTTTTGATATTAAGTTATAATTTAGTTAATTTTTATGATTTTCTTAATTTTAGTGACTTGAAATATATGATAAAAAAATTATTTTCATATTTATGATGAATTGATGTCTATCAATATTTAATAGCTTTTTAATTTATATTTTTTAGTTATTTAAAATCACAAGTTATTTCATCCATGAAAATGTTATTGAAATGTTATAGTATAGCTTTTCACATTTTTAATATAATTTAGTTAATTTTTATGATTTTCTTAACTTTAGCAACTTGATTAAAAAATTATTTTCATATTTATTATGAATATGTCTATCAATATTTATCAGCTATATATATATATATATATATATTATTTATTTAAAATCACTCATTATTTCATCCATGCAAATGTTATTGAAATGTTATCTTATAGATTTTCATAGTGTTAATATATTGAAAGTGAAAGAAGTTGTTTTTGGATAAATATTTAGTTTAATATTTTGAATAAAAAAAAATTTGTAAATAAACACTTTACCTATACTCAAAGACCAAATCTTGAACTTGAATGATGAATAAAAGACAAATAAAACAATAGTGAACAATTTTGTTTTTTTTGGTAAGATAGGCTATTCTATTAATTCGAAAACAAAGAAGTTACATATGCTACAAACTGGGCTCGCAAGCTACGCTTAGCCAATCCCAGCCTTGGTTACGCAGTTTTGAGGCTGCCTCAGAGGAGGAAACCAGCGCAAACAAAACTTTAAACAAAAAAGTAAATTATGCGCGGTAGCGCTGGTGTATCTCAGTAGCATGAAATATGCATTAGCAAAAAAACACTGGTGGAAAGCTTGACAAAAAACATGGAAGAGTTGTGCAGCTGCGTAGGCCTCACTTGTCTTCTTCATCATCGCTGTTGGGATCCTCCTCCTCACTGGGGCACGCAGGTGCCTGCGCAATGACTTCCTTCGAATCAGCTACTGTACATCTGGGATTGCGAACCGGTGCGCAGAGGAGGGGGAATCTGGATCAATGCCATCTGCGACACGCGTCCACTTGCCATCGGAGTCCATCACCCAGACATCTGTATCATCATCTTCTTTCTCCTCAACCGGTAGCGGTTCAACTTTGTGGTAATGGGGGTGCGGCTGGGGAGAGATGGTGCACTTCCGGGGGCCGCGCCTTCCTCTATGTGCAACCTGCCCTGGGGATGCTTCCTCTTGCTTAGGATTAGGGCTTTGTCATGCAAAAGTACCAGAGGAGGAGCCTTCCATTGACTCTAGTCGATTGTCCTCGCCACGATGGTAGCGACCAGGGAGAGCCCCTCACTGTCCTCCTCAGATTGTTCTCTAGCGAAGTCTGGATGATCCAGGAGGATCTTGATCAGTATAAGATCAACAGAGTTCCAGATTGTTCGATGTCCAATTCAGTATCCAAATCTGCAGTTCTGTCAGTATCGTCCGAAGAAAGACCTCAAAGTTGATAATGGTTCAGTTGGGTTCATGTTATACTTCAGTTTTGATATGGGTGTGTGGCAAGATATATGGGTTTTGTATTGGGTTAAAACCATGGTGAAATACCTTATACAAATGTAAAGGTCTATGTTTTTAATCTAAGTACCTAGACCTAACACCTAAAAATCTATGGTGACAAAATTCCTAGCGCAAACTTAAGCCTAAGTCTAAGACATTAAATCCTATTCCTAAGTCCTAAAACTATGTTGAAACTATAACGCAAAAACCGTATATAAAAAGTATTAAACCTAAGCGTTATGAAATAGGGTTCAGGTAAATGTTTGTTTAAAAACTTTATAATAAAACAAACCACAACGCTTGCTAAACTGCGTGGTTTAAAAATCGTGTTGGAGGTGTGTAAACACATGTTACAATGTGTATTAACCGTGGCGGAGAATAAGTTGACAGTTGTAAACCACGCAACATGCCGACTGTCATGTGACACCTATAGCCGTGACTGTCGGAGCTACCTTAACCGCCGGGATCCTTCTGCCCGGTAAACTTAACTGTCGGTGCTATCTTTGATCGTCCTCCTGATCACATGCCGGCGGTTGTCATCCTCCGCCCGGTTATCCTAACTGTCAGGTGGATATTTATAATATATGGTTTAAATTTGGGTTTTTTTATATTAAATACAACACTAAGGATGTTAATACTTTACCAACTTATCCCTAAGGTTCATGAATGGAGAAAAAATCGAGACCTTATCACATAATTTCTTCAACCAATTGCTATTTTGGCCATCCAAGGTATGAATACAAACTTATAAAGCCATGGCATTTGCTCATGAAGTTCATCTTGGGCATTGAGTATTTTGAGTTCAGTTTTAGAAGGTTAGAGGCGAATTTGTTTGCAGCATTGCTCAGCCGTCGGTGGTCGGAATTGAGCATGGAGACAGGCGTTGAAAAGGCGAGGAAGAGTACTTTGTGTTTACAGGGTTCAAAAGTGCCTATGAGAACAGTCATTCTGTTCCATTTTAATGTAAATATTCTTCAAGATCAATCCTAATAAAAATGGACGCCCACTTAAAAGTGGACCCGGAGATGTAGTCCAGGAGGGACGAACTCCGTCATCAAATTGTTTGCTTCTCCTTCTCTCTGATTATTGATGTTATTTAATCATTTATTGCTGCTATTTTATGTCGTTTTTCATTAAAGCATGCTTCAATCAATAATCAATCTAAAAGGACAAACTAATCAAACTGCTTAAGCACTTTATTCGATCACATTCAGATCATTTTTGGTATCAGAGCAGGTTGTGCTTGTAGTTTGTTTGTCAGTGGATGTTAACCAGGTTGGGATTGCAACGCGGAAAAGGTGAGCTTGAGGAATTCGATCCAGAGATCAGAAGGTGGAAAGTCAATCATCAATCAACGATGACAGTGACTGAGACCGTTGAGACTCTTGAAGCTACTGAGAAGAAACCCATGGATGAGAATCAAATCCAGCATATGTTTCTAAACATGCAACAAATGTTGACAAAATTATATGAAGACAAGAAGATGAGAGATGCAGCCTCATCGTCGAAGGCATCAAAGAAGGAAAAGGGTAAAGGCAAGGCAGATAAATCTCCTTCTCCTCCATCATCTCCATCATCTTCTTCTTCCTCTTCTACTTCTAGTTCTGAATCATAAAAAGAAAAGAAACATAAGAATCCACTTTTGAAACTTGATGTTAAGTTCGAATTACCTGTGTATGATGGTGAAATAAACCCTGAGAAACTAGATAATTGGGTAAAACAGTTAGAATTCTATTGTCGTATTCAAGATATTACTGATGATAAGACAAAGCTCCAATTATCTACTCTTAGGATGGGGGGTACTGCTTTGATTTGGTGGGAAAGTAGGACACAGATAGATTTAAAGCGTAAAGGAAAAGTTATCACCTCATGGACTAAGTTTATTAAAGCTCTAAAGAAACAATTCTATCTGTTGGGTCACACACAACAAGCTGTAATTGATTGGCAGTGCTTGCGACAAGGTAAGGGACAGAGTGTTCAAGAGTTCACACAGGAATTTAGAAAGAAAGCATTAGCACTCGGTATTTATTTGGACACAAAAGAAACTTTTTTGAAGTATATTGGCAGTTTGCATTCTTAGTTGCAACATACATTATTAATGTTCAATCCTAATGATTTTGATGAAGTTTGTGTCCAAGCTATTCATGTCGAATCAGGTGGTAGACCATTCAAGATTACACCAAAGGAATCTAAGCAATGGGAAACCAAAGACAGTAAGAAGAAGGGAAAATCAAAGGGAAAGAAGACTGCCACCACTCAGAAGGAAGATGAAAGACCTACCTGTACACATTGCCAAAGGATCGGTCATACTGAAGCTAAGTGTTGGAAACTCCATCCGGAACTTAAGCCAAAAAATTTCCAAAAGAAGAAGGGTGATAAGAAGGCTTCGACAGTAGTTCAGCAGGACTTGGGATCCGATTCAAGTGATGAAGGAAAAATCATTGCTATGGTTACAACAGGTAAAATCTCTGAAGCTAGTACTTCTGCCTCTTCAAAGATCACACAGTTGAATGAAGGAAAAAGAATAAAGTTATTTCATGTAAGGGTAACTTTAAAGCATACTAAGATAGATAAATTGTTCGATACAGGATCACAGGAAAATTTGATTTCTGAGTCATTGGTTAAACAATTTGGATTGAAAACACATAATCATCCAAAACCATATCCTCTAGGCTGGTTAAAGGATCAAACTTAGATTCATGTTACCAAACAGTGTCGGTTAAAATTTGCAATCACAACTAACTATGTCGATGAAGTGGATCTAGATGTGATACCATTAGACATTTGTGGAATTGTCTTAAGAAGCCCTTATCTCTATGACCGTGATGCAGTATTCTATAGGAAGGAACATAAGTATCATCTTAAGAAAGATGGAATTGAATATATCGTAAGGGCACATAAAAATAAAAATCACTTGGACTTAATCAATGCTAATAAGATGAAGCGCTTAATTAGTTCAAGTAAAAGATACATTCTCATGGTTGTTAAGGAACAACATAAAGCTTTGCAAGATGCATTTACAGGTTGTGACATTCAGTTTAAAGATAGTTTGGTTAAAGTGGTAGAATTATTTCAGAATCTATTCAAAGAACCTAAACATCTTCCTCCAAAAAGAGAAATACAACATGAGATTCAGTTAATCTCTGATGCCCCTCTTCCTAAAGTTGGCATGCATCTAATGTCAATAATAGAGAATGAAGAAATTAAAAGGAAAATCCAGGAATTGGTAGAAAAAGGTTTAATTCGACCAATTTCATCTCCATGTGGTTCACCTATCATTCTAGTTCCTAAGAAAGATGGAACATGGAGAATGTGTGTTGATTTTAGAGCCTTAAATAAAATCACAATAAAAAACAAGTACCCTCTTCCTAGGATTGATGATTTGCTCGATCAATTGAAGAATGCTATTTAATTTACTAATTTGGACTTATGTAGTGGATATCATTAAATAAGGATAGCAGAAAATGATATACGGAAAGCAACATTTAAAATTAGGCAAGGACTATTTGAGTGGTTAGTAATGCCTTTTGGTTTATGCAATGTGCCGGCAACTTTTATGAGAGTCATGAATGATGATTTTCGACCATATATCGACAAGTTTGTCATTATTTATTTAGATGATATCTTAATCTTCAGTTCAAGTAAGGAGGAACATGTTAAGCATGTTAAGCAGGTTTTTGAAATATTGCACAAAGAAAAAATATACCATTATGTTGAGCCTCAGAATTGTGCTTTCTTTCATCTTACTTTACCTTATTTTCCTTTGTCCATTGCTATCCTAGACCCAATTGATCAATGAATTTAGTTAAAATTACTTTTAGAATGATTAACATGGCCCGACTTGCTAAAGTTTTATGATTTTTGCCATTGTAATGCATTTTGGCCAAGATTATTTGCAAAAATGCGAGACATTAAAGTAAAAAGCCGCGTGCCGGTATTTGTCTTCACGTTTGGGTATGTTCCAGGTGGCCTCTCAAGAAAAACCGCATATGGGCATAATCCACGTCATGTCTACATTGTTCGTTGCTCACCATGAAGGAAGAAACGAATTCTGGATATGGTTTTGATACGTGGGAACACATTTAAGAAGGCAGACTTCTAGTAGGACTGTCTTAGTCCAGATGTCATTTTCCTTTTTACGCAGCCACTTCAAGAGTTCTAATGTTATTTCGATAAGGAAAGACAATGATCCTGAAATTGTTGCAAGTCTTGTTATGTGCATTTGTTATATAAACACTTGGGAAACCGAGAGCTAGGGAAGATTTTGTTCTAGATTTTGCTTAGATTCTGTGCTACATTTCTGAAGACGCAGAGTGCTCTGTTCAAGTTATTTCACCTTTAATGAAGCAGACAGTGTTGTTTTGAAAGCGTTGATTTGATTTGGAGTTAGATTCCGTCAGGTGGTAGAGGGCCCCTGCCTCTTGCATGGATTTATTTGCGTAAATTAGATAAGTATTCTAGCTGCCTTTACGTTTTTGAAGTTGAATTCGTAGTTGTTTTCATTAGCTACTATAGTTATACTCATTCTAACTCTTCCAAAAGAAGAAGCTCTTCCAAAAGATTATAATGATGAATGGGAAATGGCTATAGTATTGTAGGATTCAATTGTAATTTCTGTTGTTCACTATCACAGTTACACTTGTTCTAAACACTGTTCCACAAGAAGAAACTCTTCCAAGAAATTCTTAAGATGTCCAAGGCATGACCGTGATAATGAATGTTTTAGTTGAGTGTTTGCACTAAGTACCATAGCTGTCCTTGCTCTTAAACGCTTGCCCAAAATATCATAATGACGAGTGAGAGATAGCCATGATAGCTTAGTTTTTAATTGCTTTCAGTCTTTCTGTTTGCATAGCATAAGTTAGGATACTCCGGAGTTTAATTGCACTTAACTCATGCTTAGTTGTTCTATTTTGAGTTTGATAATGACTTGTAGTTCAACATTGTTTTAGATTAGTGACATTTTAAGTTCAGTTTTAGTTCAACTCATTGCATTTGCACTTCACATTCAGACTGTCATTCACTACACATTAGATTACTTCAGTTGTTAAACTTAACAAAACAGCCTTCATTATTCACAAACCTCTTCTTGTTCTAAAATCTATAATTGCTTCATAACTACATGAACAGAAGACAATATCATTTTAAGGCCTGAAGTACCTCTACAATTTCCTTATCACTTCATAAACAGAGCCCTCCCTCAAAAGACTACTTTGAAAAGAAATCAATAACTCTTGAGTAAGGTTTTGTGACATTCAATTAAATTGCAGAATAGAGTTAGGAACTAGCTTTAGAGTAGAAGATCTTATGATGGTATAAATGTTTTATTCTAAATTTGCTTCAACAAATCTCTAATCGAGGATGAAATGTTGCATCATTATAAGTTAGTTGTTCAAACTGTTTAGTTAGGAGGATTTGCATATTTAGTTGATCATTTCTCAAGTTGAGTTTATGTTTTGAATCATTTGTTTAAAAGTCATTATCAAGCTTTGTTTTTGCTTAATCATAGTTTAGATTTGATTATGTTTCAGTGTTTGCACTTGCATTTGTCATTTGTCATCAACCAATTAGGCTTCACTCCATTTTTAATCACCAGCTCCTTTCCATTAGCTTTCTAGTCATCTTTCTTGTGAACATAAAACCACCAAAAGACCAAAAACATCATAAATCATCATAAAAGACCAAAAACATCACAAAACACTACACACAACGCATTAAGAAACAAACACCTAGGTACATACAGTACACTTCACTTCAGCAGTTTACCAACCCTGGTTGACAATTAAATGAGCTCGATTTAGGAGACTAGATTGAGACCAAACATTTTGGCGCCGTTGCCGGGGAAGTGAAAACTAGGTAACCTTTGTTTCTTAGCATCCAAAAACAATTTTATGCGTAGGGAGAGAGATTCAAGGGGAAGATTTATAAGCAGCAGAGGCAGAAGTTTGATTTCTAGAACATCACTTGTTTCATCTAGATCCAGAGCTAGTACACCTTCAACTCAAACCCATCTTCCATCCTTTACTGATCCTGGACTTCTAGAAGATCTAAGGTCAACTATCCCATTAGAGAAACCTTCCACTTCATCCACTAAACCTGCCATAGAAGAAGATCTAAAAACTCCTGTTAGGGACACAAACCTTTCCACTTCCACAAGAGAGTCAACCATGGCAGAAGAAGGAGGAGGAGGAGTTTTTAATGGAGAACACACACTATTTAGAGGTAGAGGTAGAGGTAGAGGATAAGGAGGTAGAGGTGCAGATGGAGGAAGAGGTAGAATAGGAATCTCTTTTGGGTTCCCTATAATTGATGAAGAAACCAATACAACCATGAAAAATATTTCACCCTCTGTCCTTCCAAACTTCTATGGACTTAAAACTGAAGATCCTGAAACCTTCCTATTTGAATTCGAAGTTCTGTGTAGAACTTATGACTACTTACAAGATGCTCAAAAACTGAAATTATTTCCTTCAACCTTGAAAGGAGCAGCATTGAAGTGGTTCATGAGTCTGATCAGCAGTTCTATTAGAACATGGGAAGACATGAAACAAGCATTTCTAGAGAGATATTTGGATTATTGTATGCTGGTTAATCATAAGGAAGAAGTGTTCAAGATGTTACAAAAAGAAGATGAAAATTTGGAAGATTTGTTGGAGAGATTCAATTACAACATAAAAAGGGCAAAAATGGAAAACCTAGATCAAGACACCATAAAAGCTCTTTTGTTGAAAACAATTAGGGATGAATGGTTGGATATCCTTAACATGATGGGAAAAGGGGATATATCACAACTCACATTACCTGAAATATCTGAGTTATGTATCAACCTTTCAAGAGGTAAATCTAAAACTATCTAAGGTCCAAGAGATCCTGCTCTTGCAAGGGCAAGTAAGTCTGCTTATGGGACAGTAAGTAGATTAGAAATAGGTCACATGCTTGATGATTTTAAATCTGACATCTTAGGGAGTCTTAGTGAACAAATAGACACCCTCAAGATACAAAACAAGCAAAAGGCTGAATCTGATGCCTTGGCAATATTTTGTCCCAAATGTAGAAAGAAACATGCCTTGAGAGAGTGTCCTTTGGATGTAAAAGTTGTAGAAACTTGTGTCATTTGTTTTGAGAAACATGAGACCAAGAATTTTCCTTCTCTTCCTGGTCTCAAGGCTGTCTTTCAGGAGGAAACTCCTATAGATTCCACAGAGTCTCTCAATTTTGTATCTAGAAGACCTTGGCAAGGATCTCAAACACAAGGATTCCATGATCAAATGTATAATCAACCTCCACCTTGGAATTCTTGGCAGCAACCTTGGCCCCAATTTCAAAATCAATCTCAGTCCTGGGCACAAGGAACACAAAGTCCCTATGGAAGATACTCCCCATATTATAAGTATCCACCATCCTATCCACCATATCCACATTTTTATCCTCAAAATCCTCAACAAAATTTTCCTCAAAATTTTCAACAAAATCCTCAACAACATCATCAGAACCAACCACATCAAAATCAACCACTTTCATTACCATTCCCTCAAAAATCAAATCAATTGCCTGCTCAACCCATACCAAACCCCAATAATAAGAACCCTCAGAATACATACATGATAGAAGACCAACAATTTCCAACTTATTTAATCACTCCTTTAGACCTTAGTGATGTTCAACTGAGGTCTGGAAGGATACTTGAAAAAAGGAAACATTCTATGATCATACAAGAACAAGATAAATCTGAGGAAGACTCCCTACGGGTGAATAAAAGTCTTGAATAAGACACATCCTTTCAAGACCCAAACACTGAAAAACTAAAACAAAAAGATCCAATAAATCCAACTCCTGTATTAGAGCAACCATCTACATCTACTTCTATACCTCCCTTTCCGGAAAGATTACAAATTGATAGAGGTGTAGAAAAACAAATCATGGTGCCTAATTATGATTTCTTAGATGAGCTGAGAAATGTTTGCATTAAAATTCCATTATTACAAGCCATCAAAGAAATCCCAATTTTAGCCAAAACAAATGATACATGGGACAATTTCTTGATAAGAAATCATTTTGAAGAGCCAAAAGAACCCACACCTGAACCACGGCCTACAAGGAGAAGTAGAAAATGGAGGGCCTCAAAAGTTGAAATTGACAAAACAGTCCAGGAAAGTAGTGAGGAAATCATCTCAGAGAAGTTGACTCAAATCAAGAGACAACTTAAGAAAGAAAAGGTAATCAGGAAATCTGCCATGGAGAAAGGAGAGGGATCTTCTCAGCCAAGAAGAAGCCACAGACTAAAGGGGAAACTAAAGAAAACTCAAATCAAACAAACAGGGGTGATTAATATAGAAGATGAGGAAACATCCATTGAAGAAGATGTTGAAGAGGATTTTAATGAAGGAACCCTTGAAATTGACCCTGCTCAACAAGAAATTTATGACTATGTGGAAACTTTGGAAAGGAGAGCTTCATAAAGTAAGGAGAGAACCCCTAGTCCTCCACTGTCTGAAATAGATGTATTAAGAAGGGATAGGTATGAGTTGGAAATACTTAATAGACACATCAAAAATGAGAATGAAATTCTCAAGGATCAAGTCAAGCTCAAAACTAATATGAACTCAACCTTATCCCTACATATAGACAAAGTGGAAAAGACCAATGAAAAGTTGAAGCAAAGGAACAAGAAGCTAATTAGGGCACTTACCAACTTAAGGTTCAAACTTGTCATCAGAAAACCCAGAAGATCTTTAGCTTCCAGGCAAAGGAGAAGGAGAGGATTAGATGTTCTTGTAGAAGCCTCTGAGTTCATAGGATAATTTTCATGAGGACATGCAAGGAGATAGCAGTGGGGGTATGTTGAGCCTCAAAATTGTGCTTTCTTTCATCTTACTTTACCTCATTTTCCTTTTTCCATTGTTATCCTAGACCCAATTGATCAATGAATTTAGTTAAAATTACTTCTAGAATGATTTACATGACTGACTTGCTAAGTTTTGTGATTTTTGCCATTGTAATGCATTTTGACCGGAACTAGCTGCAGAATGCAGACATTCCGTAGCTAACCGGCAATTCTGCAGCTGTCTTCACGTTTGGGTATGTTCTAGGTGGCCTCTCAAGAAAAACCGCATATGGGCATAATCCACGTCATGTCTACATTGTTCGTTGCTCACCATGAAGGAAGAAACGAATTCTGGATATGGTTTTGATACGTGGGAACACATTTAGGAAGACAGACTTCTATTAGGACTGTCTCAGTCCAGATGTCCTTTTCCTTTTTACGTTGCCACTTCAAGAGTCCTAATGTGATTTCGATAAGGAAAGGAAATAACCCTAGAATTGTTGCAAGTCTTGTTATGTACATTTGTTATATAAACACTTGGGAAACCGAGAGCTAGGCTAGATTTTGTTCTAGATTTTGCTTAGATTCTGTGCTACATTTCTGAAGACGCAGAGTGCTCTGTTCAAGTTATTTCACCTTTAATGAAGCAGACAGTGTTGTTTTGAAAGCGTTGATTTGATTTGGAGTTAGATTCCGTCAGGTGGTAGAGGGCCCCTGCCTCTTGCACGGATTTATTTGCGTAAATTAGATAAGTATTCTAGCTGCCTTTACGTTTTTGAAGTTGAATTTGTAGTTGTTTTCATTAGCTACTATAGTTATACTCATTCTAACTCTTCCAAAAGATTATAATGATGAATGGGAAATGGCTATAGTATTGTAGGATTTAATTGTAATTTCTGTTGTTCACTATCACAGTTACACTTGTTCTAAACACTCTTCCACAAGAAGAAACTCTTCCAAGAAATTCTTACATGTCCAAGCATTGACCGTGATAATGAAGGTGTTTTAGTTATGTTGCACTAAGCACTATACCTGTCCTTGCTCTAAACTGGGCCAAAATATCAAAATGGCTGAGAGAGGGCCACATATTTGCTTTAATTGCTTTCTTACTTTTCTGCTGCCAGTATAAAGTTAGACATCGTGTAGTTAATTTCACTTAACTCATGTTCAGTTGTTTTGTTGTAAGTTTGATAATGACTTGTAGTTTAACACTGTTTTAGACTAGTGACATCTTAAGTACATTTTTAGCTTCACTCATTGCATTGGCACTCCACATTCAGTTGTCATTCACTACATATTAGATTACTTCAGTTGTTAAACTTAACAAAACAGTCTTCATTATTTACAAACCTCTTCTTGTTCTAAAATCCATAATTGATTCATAACCATATGAATAGAAGACAATATCATTTTAAACCTTAGCAGCTTCAATTTCCTTATCATTTCATAAATAAGTCTTCTAAAAAGGACTACTTGAAAAGACAAGAACACTTTGAGTAAGGTTTATATTACTTTGAACCATGTGGCATAGATGCTGAAAATCCAGTTTTAGAGAAGATTCTACATGTATAAATGTTTGAGCCCCAAATTTTCTTCAATAAAATCTCTAATCACATGAAATGTTGCATCACATTATAAGCTAGTTGTTCAAACTTTTAGTTAGGAGGATTTTCATATTTAGTTGATCATTTCTCAAGTTGAGTTTATGTTTTGAATCATTTGTTTAAAAGTCATTATCAAGCTTTGTTTTTGCTTAATCATAGTTTAGATTTGATTCTGTTTCAGTGTTGCATTTGCATTTGTCATTTGCCCTCAACCAATTAGGCTTCACTCTGTTTTTAATCATTAGCTCCTTTCCACTAGCTTTCTAGTCATTTGCCTTGTGAACATAAAATTGCCAAAAAGACCAAAAACATCATAAATCATCATAAAAGACCAAAAACATCACAAAACACTACATACAACGCATTAAGAAACAAGCACCTAGGTACATACAGTACACTTCACTTCAGCAGTTTACCAACCTCAAGTTGACAATTAAATGAGCTCACTGAGACTAATTTCAATTCAAACACATTAAACTGTCGAAATGTGAATTTGGGAAAACTTCATTAGTTTATCTGGGATACATAGTTGGAAGTGGTCATTTAAAGATAGATCTACCTAAGATATATGTAATCCTTAAGTGGCCAAGACCACAAAATGTGACTGAAGTTAGAATTTTTCTAGGGGCAGTTCAGTATTGGAGAAAATTTATTGCTCAGTTTTCTTTGATTGCATCACCATTACATGCTCTAATAGGATCTAAAGTCATTTTTCAATGGGGAAGTAAACAACAAAAAGCATTTGATACACTTAAGCAGAAATTAGTTACAGCACCAGTCTTAGCATTACTTGAACTTCAACGGCCATTTGAAATAGAAACAGATGCAAGTGGATATGCAATGGGAGCAGTCCTACTCCAAAATGGAAAGCCAATTTGTTTTCATTCTGAAACTTTTTCTAAGGTAGTAATTAATTATCCAACATATGATAAGGAACTATTTTCTTTAGTAGAAAGTGTAAAGAAATGGAAACATTACATTATGGGTAAGGAAACAATGATTCATACAGATCGTCAACCACTTCAATACCTTCAATCACAAACTAAGCTGCAACAATCTCGCCACTACAGATGGATGGGATTTCTTCAGCAGTTTCACTTAGTAATCAAATATAAGAAAGGAATAGTTAACAAAGTAGCTAATATGCTGTCTAGACCATCTTTGAATGTTTCAATAATACTGCAAAATAGCTCATTGAAACATGAAAGTTATGTAGAATAGTATAGTACTGATGAAGATTTCAAAGAAATATATGAATCACTAACTCATGGTACTCAGATATAAGAAATCAATTATCATATTCATGACAGGTTATTATATCATCTAGGTAAGTTATGTGTTCCACAGACAAAAAGGGCGCAGGTCATTCGGGAAGCTCATTCTTCTCGAATAGCAGGGAATTTTGGCGTAAGTAAAACTATGGCACAAATTCAAAGGTATTGTTATTGGCCTTGTATGTATGAAATAGTATCAAAGTACATTAAAGGATGTGTAATGTGTTCAACAAGCAAGCTAAATAATCGAAAGATTGGTTTGTACATGCCACTTCCAATTACTTTGCAACCATGGGAAAGCATTTCCATGGATTTTGTTGGAGGACTGCCTATGTCCATAAAAGGACATGATTATATGTATGTTGTGGTTGATAGATTCAACAAAATGTGCATTCTTGTTCCATGAAAAAAGTAAGTAACTGCATAACAAACAACATAAATGTTCTTCCAACGGGTATGGATTCACTTTGGGTTACATGCTTCTATTATTTCTGACCGAGATACTCGCTTTGTAGGAGAATTTTGGTTTACTTTATGGGGAATCATGGATACCCAGCTGAAGAAGGGCACAACCTTTCGTCCGCAGATCGACGGGCAAACTGAAGTGGTGAACAGGACCATAATACATATTATTTGGGGTTATTGCAGTAAACATCCTAAGTTGTGGGATGAATCACTACCTTATGTGTAGCATGCTTACAACCGAGCTCTACATTCTTCAACTCAAATATCACCTTTCGAAACATGTTTGGGGTATCTACCAAAGTCACCGATGGACTTTGTTTTTGGTGAAGAAGATAAAGTGGATGGACGAGATGATTCAAGCAAGGCAGTCAACTTCATTCAGCGGATACAATAGATACATGAGGCAGTATGGGATCAGTTGGAGAAGAGTTAGGCCAAATATAAATTGTGCCATGACAAGCATCGAGTCGATCATCATTTTCAGGTTAGCGATCAGGTATGGCTGTATATCAACAAAGATAGGTTAAAAGGGGAAGGTAAGAAACTAAAGCCTATCAGGTATGGTCCCTTTAAAATTATTGAGAAGATTGGAAATAATGCATTCCGATTAGATTTACCGCCTTACATGCATATTTACTCAGTTGTGAATGTTGAAAATCTAAAATTGTATGAACCTTCGATGATTGCTGATCCCGAGGATGATACACAAATTCCTTCGATTGATGACTTATCACCTGAGTACATGACAGAGTTGCAGGAATATACCATCTTGGATAGAAGAGTTCGTACTTCCAGGCGAGGAGATGTGGAATATCTTCGAGAGGGACTCAAGGGCATGAATCTGAGTAAGGCGAAATGGATGGAGATCGAAAAAGTGAGGGAGCTGTATCCTTACTTAATGTCTGCTTAAAATCAAGATTTTCTGGTCCAAAATCTTTTTAAGTGGAGAGGATTGATCCAGGAGGATCTTGATCAGTATAATATCGACAAAGTTCCAAATTGTTCGATGTCCAGTTCAGTATCCAAATCCACAGTTTTGTCAGTATCGTCCGAAGAAAGACCTCAAAGTTGATAATGGTTCAGTTGGGTTCATGTTATACTTCAGTTTTGATATGGGTGTGTGGCAAGATATATGGTTTTGTATTGGGTTAAACCGTTGGTGTTCCCATGTTTTGGCCAAGTTGACAAGACCAAAAGATGAGACAACATAGAACCACTTTGGGACCCTAGGATCTAGCCCTCCTAGGTCCAGAGAGGGATCTCTCTATGATAGTCAAAGGTTTTATGTCTTTGAAGCTCAAATGTTAAGGTTTTAGGCTAGTTATAGGCACAGGGTTGTTTGTTTGATTGTTTATGTTTGGTTGTTGGGAATCAGGAAAGAAGGGTCCAATATAAGACAAGGGTGAGCAGAGAGGAAACTAGACAAAGATAGATAACTCAGGGAACATCAAAGCCATCGGGCAATGGAATCAAGAAAGGATTTACTTGCGTTCAATGTGCAAGCTTTCAGCTGGGCTAGTCATCTAGAGCATTTGGATCTTAAAAGATGGTTGATGGAATGGAACATTAAGGACTGAAAGTGAGTTAAGGGGAACTGGCCAATTCTATATATAGACCAGGTCAGAGGTCATTTAACTCCAGACTTGCTTGGACAAAACCGGAGGCAAGACAAGGGATCTTAGGAAGGCTTAATGAGATGGAAAGATCCTAGTGAGGCAGAGACAGGGTTCTAGACCTCCCAGTGTTCTTAACTCATCTAACTAAATCCTAACAATAACATCTAAACATAGATCTCATTAATTCATACATCAGAGAGCAGGCAATGACATCCACTACACTGGTTAAATCAATTGAAATCAATATTCAGATACACATATAAGCAAAAAACATAAAGGCAGGGAGAGCAGCAGCATAAGCTACCTATAAATGGTAAGTCTTATGCCAAACTTCTGATGCGAGCTTGAAGAAACATAATGAAATGAAAGCAAGTCAATCACAAATACAGAGAAAGGAAAACATCACCAGCTGCTTTAGATCAGGATCCAAAGAAACATGCTTGTCATATTAAAAACAACACCAATCAGGTACATCATTGTCCACAGCTTGAACATTCATCCTGAATACATCAAATCTTAGCCTATCTTACAATATTACATAGAGAAATTGTCTCAAGAGAAGAGAGCTTGCAGTATACTGATATCCAATCAACAACAACCACTACAATAATTTCCCTCTGTGCTTTATAGCAGATGATGAATAGAAGGCCGACTGAGGTGGTAGGTGAATACTAAATGTAACATTAAACACAAAATGAATGCAGGGCCAAAACCCATTCTGTTGGATTGCTGTGTATTTAATCTCTGTCGCTTCCCTTGTGGAAGGTGATCTTCTCCAGGTATGATCTTGATGGATTTTGGCTGTCGTACCCTTGGTGTTTTGAACAAAAACGAAATAAACTACTGAGAAGTCTGCCATATAAATTCTCTGGTGGTTTTGAACTGCTATTAGGGTGGAAATTTCTTCAGGGACATTATGCATAATAAAAGCTGTATGGGCACCCTGTACTTGATGAAGAAAAACATTCTGCTGATGAATGAACCCTGATGTTACCTTTTACTGTGCGCAGGATCTCCTCTTCGATCCTCGGGTTCCTCAAACTGGTGCTTTTCCTCTTAAACTACTAGTTCCAGGCTTAAGATCTTCATTACCGGGCCTTAATCTCTTTGCTTTGCACTGCAACACCTTACCACTCCATTTTTGCTTCTGACAGGTTAGCTCAGGTTTTAATGGCGCTGGGAGATTTTAGAGTTTGGATTCTGCCTTTCTTTAATGCAAGTCCTGTCTTCACCTTCCCGGGTCGTTTTTTATATAAATTCTGCCGCTGAAGAAGATCTTCTTTGATCTCTCTGTCACTGTAACAGAGATCTTGCGTCACGACGACCATTGACTCTTGATAACCCTGCAAGAATGAAAATGATTAAGAAAACAATGCATGGGGTGGATGATGTGGATGTCTGTGTGGGTGATGGAGGAACTACGGAGGAATGGCGAGAAAGGCTATGAAATGTAAGAGAGCAGAGGTGGCGGAGGGTCAGCGAAACACAGGGAAAACATATGTGAAAACCTTTAAAAAAATTAACTTGGACGAATTTATACAAATGGGATGGCGGGGGTACGGTGTGACACGTGGAGGGAGTGACGTGGCGGAACAGGGACAGGGGAACAGTCAACGGCGGAAGATCGAATCTGGGCCGTTGATCACGGTGGAGATCAACGGCGGAGCACAACAGATAGCAAGCCAAAGGTATGGGGGCTATGAGTTAAGCAGTGCGCAGCTTCGAGGGACGATAGCCGTCGGATGGGGGCTGACAGATTGGACGGGTATTAGACATATCGCTCCGCGGCTTGGTCCGAAGGATAATGCGCGATGGGATGACAGTTTTTCCATCGTACAGGGGACACGCGGTGCACGATGAGTGGAATCGCTGGGCATTGGAGAAAAACCGCCTACCGCGCATAAGCGGTGCGGTGGAAATCGGCGGGTTTGACATAGTGCGCTGCGGGTTCCACTAGGCAGAATAGGCTACGGACTGTTGGATCATTGTGTATTTGTACGGCGATGGCCCTGCAAAGGTTTGAGCAGGGGGAAAACGTGAGCACCAAATATTTGATGTCTGCCGTTCGATCTACATGGATCGACGGTGGAGAAAGCACCCGATGAACTGTGTGGGACAAGCGATTTTGGGGTTTGCGCTTGGTCATAGCACTTGTCTACATGGAAGAGAAGGGTGCGGGCTCATCAGAAAATGGGCTATGCCTGATATAAGGTCCGAAATGGGATTTTAAGACATTTTCCAATGAAATTATGAATTAGGCCCATTTTTAAGGTGTTTTAAGGCTAGCCCAGGGCAATGGTAGGGAAATGAAGGATGAAAAGGCCAAACAAGTGGTAGAAATAGGATTTC
This sequence comes from Pinus albicaulis, assembly GCA_034641835.2. Taxonomy (NCBI): domain Eukaryota; kingdom Viridiplantae; phylum Streptophyta; class Pinopsida; order Pinales; family Pinaceae; genus Pinus; species Pinus albicaulis. The sequence goes on along the minus strand of JAXQQM020067589.1, from coordinate 32,785 downwards.
AAGGGGACTTGAGGGAATTTCAGGGATGAACAAGGGAAATTGGGGAAAAAAGGTATTTTGACAGGAGGAGGGAAAAGGGGAGAAAGGGATAATTGCAGGGGTGCAGAGGGGAAAAGGCAAGCCTTTTAGGAATGGATAAGCAAATAGGATCTGCATTGGGCATAGCACTCAGAGACTTCAAGGAGTACGATTTTTCAGGGGAAAGGAATTCCTTGAAGGCTCCTCAATCATCTAGCCCCCAGCTTGCTTGTCAAGAATTTCATAGGGGGGCTAACAGTGGCTCCACATGGGGATGGCTTCTTCTTGAAGGAGGCAAGAAACCAGCAATGATCTTTGGAGTAGGCCAGTTGCCTGCTACTTGGCACATTCCTTTTCTTTGATTTTCAGCTGCCACCATATGTTAGAGACACAAATCAGCAAAAATATTTCTCCCATCAAAACTACCTACCCACACTACAATCCTAGCATTTTTTCTTCTTTAGGGTGCATTTGAGCTAGCAGACCCTTTACATTTTATTTTTTAAAACAGAAAATAAACCTATTATACTTCTATCCTTATTGCTCCATGAGACCAGATTAAACAGTTGGCCTCATATGTTTCTCTACCTAATCTAACATCTGCTGGGATTAAGTTGTCCAACAGATTCCTTCACCTACATTCTAAGACAGGAAATTCAAAACAGCCAAGCCAGGATTAGACTGTCTGACTTGCCGGAGTGAAGACTTGTAAAAAAAAAACTGCAAACAAAACTGTGAAGGCATGAAATCTGCAGTTTGAATTTTCCTTCTCTGTTTGTGACTCAAGTTTTGAGAATATTAGAGTCACCTCCTTTCTTTTATTTCAGCTCTGGTTTTGGGCATATTTGAGCTGATTCTTCTTTTCACTGCTGGTCCAGATTTTGAGTATATTAGGACCAGCTATTCTGCTCCTTTTGGCTCGGATTTTGATCATGTTTGAGCCATTTTTTTGTATTTCAGAGGTTCATGTTTTGAGCATGTCTGAACCTCTACCTTCTCTATATTTTGGAAACATTTTCTCTATTTTATTGAAAGTAAAACTGCAATGGTATGTACAATGGAAATGGAACTGGAAATGGAAAATTAGCAGAAATAGTGTTTGAGCATCCTGCCATTGACAGGACCCCCAAACAGCTCTGTACCATCAAGTTCTTGTAAGAAAAATGCATTAGGACCCACAGTGGCCTGGATGAAAAATGGACCTTGCCATAAGCTGTCAAACTTGCCATGTTTACCTTTGTCCTCTCTTTTTGAATCCCACTTCAGAACCTTTTCACCAACTTTGAAATCTGAAGCTTTGGCCCTTTTGTCAAATAGCCTCTTTATGTTGTCCTGAACTTTCACTGCTATGTTGTAAACCTGATCCCTTGTTTGTTGCAGATGGATTGTTTCATTTATTCTCCTTATCATGTTGTCTTCCTCTGATTGGATCTCCTGGACCAGTTTGATCACTGGGACTCCAAGGCTTGTAGGAAATACTTCCTTAGTTCCATAAACCAGCTGGAATGGTGACATGCCTATAGATTTCTTTGTGGTGAGCCTGTCAGCCCACAAAGCATGTATCAACTTTTTATGCCATGACTTTTTGTTCTCTTCCAGCAGCTTCTTAATGATTGTGACCAAGCTTTTGTTAGATGATTCAACCAAACCATTACCCTGGGGGTAATAGGCAGTTGAATGACCAAGCATGATACGGTACCTATGACAGAACTCAACCATTTTCTTAGATCCGAAGGTAGCAGCATTGTCAGTGATTATTTTCCTTGGACAGCCAAACCGAGATAGGATGAAGTCTTCTAGGAACCTAATGATGACAGAATCAGTGGCATTCCTAGTAGGTATGGCTTCTATCCATTTAGTGAAGTAATTTGTGGCAGTCAAGATCCACTTGTGTTGTCCAGAAGAGGCTGGGTGAATCTCCCCTATGAAGTCTAGACCCCATTGCAGAAAGGGACCTTCAACAGTGATGGGTTGTAGGGGAAGGGGGAGGAGTTTTCTTTTTCCTTCAAAGATTTGATATTTGTGGCAAGTGGTTATCATTTTATGGACATCATTAAACAGTGTAGGACAATAATAACCAGCCCTGAGTATATTATTTGTAGTGGCTTTCCAACTTAGGTGGCCTCCACACTCCCCAGTATGGAATTCCTGTTTAACACTTTCAGCTTCAGGTTCAGACAAACATTTCAGCAATAGGCCATTTGGATTTTTCCAGTATAGATTCTCATTCAAAATGCAGTAATTTCTAGCTTTGAGTTTCATGAATCTGGCCTTGGTTTTGGACATTTCTGGAGGGGCATTGAGGTTGGTGAGCACGTAAAGGATATCAGTATACCAAGGAGATTTTTGAAACCGCTCCTCGATCATTGAATGAGGTAATCCTTTCTGCTCATCTAAGGCATTCATCATATTAATGTCAAAGGCCTGCAAGTTTGATTTGGCCTTGACCTTTGATCAGCTTGGTGGGTTTTATTTCAAGGTAGTATTCTAATATTGTAGCAATCCATTTTCCCCTTTTCCCATCAGGGTCCTGGGACAAGATATCTTTGACCACTATATTCGGTACATAAGCAATGGTGTGAGAATGCAGGATGTACACCCTAAAGTCTTTTAAGGCCTTAATCAGGGCATAGGCCTGCTTTTCCATGATGTTGTACTTTAAGGGTGCATCTCTTAAGGCTTTACTGAAGAAAGCTATAGGCTATTCATTACCTTCTGAATTTTTCTACAGTAAGACTGCAGCCACGGTATGCTAGGAGGCAATTGAAAAGATCAGAAAATATTTCGAGAAATCAGGGCTAATCAGCACAGGAGCCTGAGTGAGTACAATTTTTACAGTTTCGAAAGATTTTTTGGCTCCTACAGTCCATTTAATTCCTGCACCTTTCTTTAGCATGTCAGTCATAGTCCTAAGGTGCTCCGCAAGGTTGGGAATGAATCTCCTAAGGAAATTTATCTTCCCAATGAAGGACTATAACTCCTTGATGTTTCTTGGGTGTGTGATTTGGATTATTCCCTCAACCCTCTGTGGGTCTATCCTAATCCCTTTCTCAGATATAATGTGACCAAGAAGTTTACCTTCTTGCAGCCCAAACACATTTTTCTTGGGATTTAAGGACAGACCGTACCTTCTACATTTTTCAAAAACTTTCCTCGGATGCTTCAGGTGTTCTTCTTCAGTTTTTAGAAAGACAGTAAAGTCATCTAAATAGATAACTATGAAGTGCCATATCTCCTCTGAGAAAGCTATGTCCATCGCTCTCTGGAAGGTGGCGCCAGCATTCATCAATCCAAAGGGCATTTTCACATACATGAAGGTGCCCCATGGAGTGGTAAATGATATCTTGAGTTGATCTTCTGGGAGTACCAATATTTGGTTGTATCCTGAAAAACCATCAAGCAGGGAGATTCTCTTAGAACCCACTACCTTTTGTAAGATGTGTTCCATTCTAGGCAAGGGGTAGTTGTGTTTCAGGGAGGCTCTGTTGAGGTTACTAAAGTCTATGCATAGTCTTATTTCCCTTGTTTTCTTCCCTACAGCCACTAAGTTTGATACCCAATCAGAGAACCTCATAGGAACAATTATGCCTGCATCATACATCTTTTTAATCTCTTTCTCAACTGCAGGAAATTGTTTCGGATTGATCCTATGGAGTTTCTGTCTGAAAGGCTTTTGATTTTCCTTCAAACGTATCTTGTGTTGTATGATATTGGTGTCATAGGCTTTTAAGTCTTCGTAACTCCATTCAAACACATCAATGAATTTTTTAAACAGCTCGATGTATCTTTTCTTCATGTTTGCAAGTACAGACTTAGCTAGTTTAATAATTCTGGGTTTGTCTTCAGTGCCTATGTTGCATTCTTCAACATCGGAGTCTGCATGTTCTATAGTGGGCATTTTTACTACATCGTTAAAATCAAATAGGTCCTCTAAGGGTGCTAGGCCTTTGGGTATTTTCTTGTCTTTGGCCTGCAAGACTTCGATTTCTGCACTTTCTGCGTTTTCACAATTGATGGTTGAACTTCCAGTTTCTTCAGAAAAAAGAATTTATCTCTATGCTACAAGGTGTTTCTTGTTTATCTGGGGGATCCTCACTTGGGTAGCTGTCATCAGACTTTGATTCTGAATCGGAGAATTCAAACTCATTTCTGCCCACCAGAAAGTCTTCAATCTGTTTGTCTCCTTCGAAGACTTGCCAATATTTTTCGTTGTCTGGCACTGCAGGTCTGAACTTGGTCTGAATGATGATTTTTTGGTCCAGGGGAGCCTTGGGGTATGAACTAGCCAGGCAAGCCAATCCATTTGCAATGAAATTTTGGCTCCTAGGAACAAACACTAATTCATATTCCATGAAAGTTTTCAACATGTCCATGGCATCGTTCCTATATGCCCTTAATCGAGGATGTTTCGCTGCATATTCACCATTCACTTGTTTGATCACAAACTCAGAATCCCCATGCACAGTTATCCTACGGGCCCCTAATTTTTTCAACAGATTTAGGCCCAGAATAAGAGCCTCGTACTCTGCAATGTTATTTGTGCATTTGAAATGCAGATTCACAGCATGGCTCTCTGCATGATCATTTTCTGTGTTACGTAGCCACACCCCGGCTCCGGCAGTTTCCCTAGTACAGGACCCATCAAAATTCATTTCCCACAGGGGTTCGCCATTCTGTTGCATTGTGGGATCTATACTAGGTGGTGGGTTGTCTGGTTCTTCACGTGGTGTATCAGTCTGAGGAGGGTGACTAACGGGCTGACTGCATGGTGTTTCTGGTTCATTCAGAATTAGGCTCCCACCGCATATTCTGTAGGTTTCACTGCTGTTTTCTTTGATTTCCTCCAAAGCGGCCATTATGCTCAGGTCTGTGCTTTCAGCCTCTACGTTTATACCCATGCATTCAGATCCTGACTCCTCCAAGGATTCATCATTACACAGGATGAAGGAGTCGAGATCTGTATGTACAGAGTATAAAGGAGATTTTTCAGGCTTCTCGGGGCTAATAACTAGGAATTTCATCTGAGCTTCTCTATACAGTCTTCTTAGTTGGCCAAAGATAGGGACAGTGGCATATGATCCATCCATCTACATTGTTCCTTGCAGTTTGGCTCCCCATGATCTTGACAATAGCATGCCATACTTGGGTGGCACATCTTCCACCACCACATACATGACCATACACTTAACAGGGATCTGGGTCAAGCTCACACATAAGTCTTTGATTAGTCCAAGGCATTTCACTCTGCTAGAGTCAAATGAGTATAAGTCTTTGTAGGGTCTGCTGATCTCCAGGCCTAACCTTTCCATTACTACCTTAGGCATTAGATTGTGTGATGCTCCAGAGTCATGCATGGCATTATGAAGGATCTTTCCATGAATGTTGAGACTGACATAAAAAGGTGGAACCACCCCCTCCTAAAACTTTCCCTCAATTTTTGGACCGAACAAGAGGGCTGGTTGATCATCATTAAAATTCACAGTGTCATTATTCTCCCCCAGACTTAATGCTCTCAAAATTTGGCCTTTATATACATTCTGACTGGCCATCTTAGATAATGGTACAGAGATTTTGATTTTTGCAATCTCACTTTCCAGATTGAAAGTGGACTGGACCTTTATAGCACTCAATTCTGTTTTATCTGCCACTGCCTTAGTGGCTGAATCAGTTTGTAATTTATCACTATGTACAGGGTCAGGAATCGTTTTATCAGGGGCACTAACTGCAGTGCTAGTGCTTCTGGTTGGTTGGCTTTGTTTTTTAGTGTCTTGTTTGTCTTTTTCCTTGTGTTTACTAGAAATTTTAGCTGCTGATTTTCTATTTTCAGCAGCCACTTTAGAAGATTTGTCAGGTATTTTCTTGATGGTAACCTCAGGAGCCTTGGGTTTGGAAGTGTCTTGGCTCTTTTTTCTCCTAATTTCATACTGTTCTCTAACCTGCATCATGGCATTTTCAAATCCTAATCTGTAATCCTCAGTCTCTAACCATTCCTCATCCCAGTATGATGGTGAGGGTTGATCTTCTCCTGAGTCACAGTTAAGGATTGAGTCTTTTGTTTCGAACATGTTTATAGTATTCCCTTCAGACTCTTCTAAAATCCCCTCATCTTCATCTAAAAGTTCTCTTGGAATGGGGGAATTACTTGTTGATCTGAATCCCGCTGTCTGTTAGGAGTATTGTTGGTCCTTCTAAAGTTCTGATTGCTAACTTTGACAACCATTTTCTTCATCATCTGTTGTAGCTCTTCCAATTTTTTAGACAACTTTTCATAGTTTGGATCGGATGTGGAAGCTACATTGTCATCCCTATAGGTTACCCTCCTCTCAGACCTCAGTCTTGCTCTTTTCTCAATCAAATTTGCTTCTATGTTTACAGCCCCTTTCTGCATATCTTCCAGTGTGGTGTATTCTTTATCCCTAAGCTCATAGGCCATGTCAGCATCAAACCCATCAGGGTATTTTACTAGGGCCATACCTTGTGGAGTTTTCATATGTGGAGGGAGAGCATTGTAGATGTTGTTAAATCTTGTTGTGTAATCATGGACACTCTCTCCTACATTCCTTTTGAGGCTCATGTATTTGGCTAGGAGTTGACAAGGCTTTGCCCTAGTTTCCAATTTGTTTATGAAGGTCTGATATAATGCAGGAAAATCTTGGATACTGCCGGGAGGTAAGCCCTTAAACCATTTCTTTACATCACCTCCTAGGCTTTGGGAAAAGATTCTCATTTTGACTAATTCATCGTCGATCTCCATGTAATCAAAAGAATCCTCCATTTTATCTACATGTTGTTGAGCTGTTATGGACTCTTTTGCAGTAAAGTGTGGGATTTCTGACTGATAATCATTGGGTAAGAGTAACATGGGCTGAGGTAAAACTAGAGGTGCATACCAAGCTGCCATGACGATATTCTGATGAGGTAAAGGATTAACTTGCGTAGCTGGTATAAGGATGACAGGGATGTTAAGAGTGGAAGAAGTCTATTGAGCTGATCTAGGGTGAGAGAGCTCCAAGTTTTGAATGAAGTGGATATCAGGTGGTGTAGATGGAGGGGTTCCTCCGTCCCTAGTGTGTTGACCGCTATGATATGGTGAACCGTGAAGCTCGAGGTCTGGCCGGTCTAGATGACTGAATGACCTAGTTCTAGGTAATCTGTTAGGTGGGTCTAGGTCAAGGAGAAAGTGTGATAGAGCTGTTAAGTCTTCTGGTGCAGAATTAGCTCTATGAATGTGACTGGAAATAGTTGGTCTTTGAGGGGTAGGAGCCCCCTTGAGGATACTCTCCGGATTGTCAACTATTTCAGGTGGATCAAGGTTGGGGTAAGCCCTTGTGTGAATGGTTCTGAAAGCCAAAATGTTGTTTCCTAGCCCAGTAGCTTAACCCTACTTGTTACTTCTATTTTTTGTTTCAAATGCTGGTCTCCCAGTGGAGTCTAATGTGAAACCAAGTTAATCAGCAGGCCTACTGATCACCAGTGGAGTCTTTTCGTTTAGGAATCAATGGATTCGCCAGGTGGAAGGTTTAGGGTATTTCAAAAGGGTTACACTGTCCACCACAGTGCTCAAGCACTATCACCTCCCAAGAATAACCTCAACAATAGCAAACTCCAGAGATTGACTGGAAGAGCATTTACCAGATATGTCACCTCCAAAAGAGGATGAGATCCGGAGGCTACCTAGCCCTTTCCAGGCTCTGTCTAAGAGTGTTATGGATACTAAAAAATGGAGGTCGATTCAAGAAAGGAGTGACTTACTGTCAACCTGACCAGAGTTCTAAGTTTCTGAGTCTCTAATTATGTTTTTAGGTGAAATGCACTCAGAGTCCCCAGTGGAGTCGCCATTATGTTGGGGTTCCCATGTTTTGGCCAGGTTGACAGAGACCAAAAGATGAGACAACATAAAACCACTTTGGGACCTTAGGATCTAGCCCTCCCAGGTCCAAAGAGGGATCTCTCTATAATAGTCAAATGTTTATGTCTTTGAAGCTCGAATGTTAAGGTTTTAGGCTAGTTATAGGCACAGGGTTGTTTGTTTGATTGTTTATGTTTGGTTGTTGGGAATCAGGAAAGAAGGGTCCAATATAAGATAAGGGTGAGTAAAGAGGAAACTAGACAAAGATAGATAACTCAGGGAAAATCAAAGCCATTGGGAAATGGATTCAAGAAAGGATTTACTTGTGTTCAATGTGCAAGCTTTCAGTTGGGCTAGTCATCTAGAGCATTTGGATCTTAAAGGATGGTTGATGGAATGGAACATTAAGGACTGAAAATGAGTGAAGGGGAAACTAGCCAATCCTGTCTATAGATCAGGTTAGAGGTCATTTAACGCCATACCTACTTGGACAAAACCGGAGGCAAGGCAAGGGATCTTAGAAAGGCTTAATGAGATGGAAATATTCTAGTGAGGCAAAGACAGGGTTCTAGACCTCCCAGTGTTCTCAACTCATCTAACTAAATCCCGACAAGAACATCTGAACATAAATTTCATTAATTCATACATCAGAGAGCAGGCAATGACATCCACTACACTGGTTAAATCAATTGAGGTCAATATTCAGACACACATATAAGAAGAAAACATAAAGGCTGGGAGAGCAGCAACATAAGGTACCTATCAAGGGTAAATCTTATGCCAAACTTCTGATGCGAGCCTGAAGAAACATAATGAAATGAAAGCAAGTCAATCACAAATACAGAGAAAGGAAAACATCACCAACTGCTTTAGATCAGGATCCAAAGAAACATCTTGTCATATTAAAAACAACACCAATCAGGTACATCATTGTCCACAGCTTGAACATTCATCCTGAATACATCAAATCTCAGCCTATCTTACAATGTTACACAGAGAACTTTTCTCAAGAGGAGAGAGCTTGCAGTCTACTGATATCCAATCAACAACCAACAACCATTACAATAATTTCCCTCTGTGCTTTATAGCAAATGGTGAACAAAAGGTCGACTAGGGTGGCAGGTGAACACTAAATGGAATATTAAACACAGAAATGAATGCAGGGCCGAAACCCATTCTATTTGTTTGCTATGTATTTAATCTATGTCACTTCCCTCGTGGAAGGTGATCTTCTCCAGGTATGATCTTGATAGATTTCGGCTGTCGTACCCTTGGTGTTTTGAACAAAAATGAAATAATCTACTGAGAAGTCTGCCATATAAATGCTCTGGTGGTTTTGAACTGCTGTTAGGGTGGAAATTCCTTCAGGGACACTGTGCATAATAAAAGTTGTATGGGTGCCCTGTACTTGACGAGGAAAAACATTCTGCTGATAAATGAACCCTGATGTTACCTTTTACTATGTGCAGGATCTCCAAACAGGTGCTTTTCCTCTTAAACCACTAATTCCAGGCTTAAAATCTTCATTACCGGGCCTTAATCTCCTTTTCTTTGCACTGCAACACCTTACCGCTCCATTTTGTTTCTGACAGGTTAGCTCATGTTTTAATGGCACTGGGAGATTTTAGATTTTGGATCCTGCTTTTTTTTTTAATGCAAGTCCTGTCTTCACCTTCCCGGGTCGTTTTTTATATAAATTCCGCCGCTAAAGAAGATCTTCTTTGATCTCTCTGTCACTGTAACAGAGATCTTGCATCATGGCGACCATTGACTCTTGATAACATTGCAAGAACGAAAACGAGTAAGAAAACAATGCATGGGGTGGATGATGTGGATGTCTGTGCGAGCGATGGAGGAACCACGGAGGAATGGCGAGAAACGCTGTGAAATGGTAGAGAATCTGAATCAGATAATTCAAACTCATTTCTGCCAAGCAGGAAATCCTCTATTTGTTTGTCACCCTCAAAGACCTGCCAATATTTCTCATTATCTGGCACTGCAGGTCTATATTTTGTACGAATGATGATTTGTTTGTCACTAGGTGATTCCTGGCATGAACTAGCAGCGCAGGCCAATCTGTTTGAAATTATGTTTTGACTCCTTGGGACAAACACGAGTTCATATTTTGCAAATGTTTTCAGGAAATATATGGCATTATTTCGGTATACCCTTAGTCTAGGATGCTTGACGGCATATTCTCCATTTAGCTATTTGATGACTAATTCTAAGTCTCCCTGAACAATTATCTTCTGGGCTCCTAGTTCTTTCAATAGACACAATCCTAGGATGAGAGCCTCATACTCTACAATGTTGTTAGTGCATTTGAAATCTAGCTTGAACAGCATGGCTCTCGGAGTAATTTTTTTTAGTGTCGACCAACCATACCCTAGCTCCCGCACTCTTTTTAGTGCAAGACCCATCAAATTTCATGCACCATAAGGGTTTGTTAACATCATTTTCATCCCTATTGCCTCGTTCATCATTATGTTCTGTTTTGAGGTCTGCAACATGTCGTGACGGGTCTCGTTCTTCAGGATTTTCATAGAGTTCAGAGTGACGGGTAGCCTGTTGTTTTCCATCTTGGCTTTGTTCACTCCGGTTTTTTGTTTCAACACACTATTCATAAGTTTCTCTTTCGTTTTCTTCCATACCTAGAACTGCCATTATTTCTAGATTTGGGGCCTCTAGCTGGTTATCTGAGTCGTTGTCTTCTAGCTTTGGTTTATTTGAGGATTCATCATTGTAAAGGATAAACGAATCCAGGTCTGTATGGACAGAGTAAATGGGGGAATTTTCAGGCTTTTCTGGGCTACTGACCATGAATTTCATGTGCGCCTCTCTGTATAGTCTTCTAAGTTGGCTAAGGACAGGGATAGTAGCATATGTCCCATCCATCTGCATTGTACCTTGCAGCTTGGCACCCCATGATCTTGACAACAACATGCCATACTTAGGAGGCACATCAGCCACCACAACATCCATAACCATGCACTTGGATGGGATTTGAGTCAAATTCACACAAAGGTCTTTAATTAGGCCAAGGCATTTCACTCTGCTAGAGTCAAAATAATATAAATCCTTGTAAGGTCTGGTTATTTCTAGTCCTAGCCTTTCCATTATCACCTTTGGCATAAGGTTGTGTGAGGCTCCAGAGTCATGCATAGCATTATGCAGGATTTTTTTGTGGATATTGAGGCTGACATAGAAAGGAGGTACTACCCCTTCTTGAAATTTCCCTTCAATTTTTGGGCCGAACAAGAGAGCTAGTTGCTCACCATTCAAATTGATGGTGTCACTATTTTCTCATAATTTTAAAGCTTTCAAAATTTGACTCTTATATACATCCTGAGTGGCTAACTCAATGAGAGGGATAGAAATTTTAATTTTGGCAATCTCACTTTCCAAATTGAAATCATACTAACTCTTTGAAAGATTCAATTCTATCTTGTTGGGCACCATTTTATTAGTAGTCTCAGCTTGTTGATTTTCAGTATGTACAATGTTTAAAGCTATTTTATTAGGAGAATTAGCTGCAATGCTAGTGCAGCTAGGTTCTCGGGTTGATGTGTCACTGGTTTGAATGTCCTTATCTTTGTTTTTACCAGAATTCTTAGTTGTTGATTTAATTTTTTCAGCAGTCACTTTAAGAGTCTTTGCAGGATTTTTCTTAATGGTGATTTCAGAGGGCTTTGGTTTGGGATCAACTATGTTCTTTTTGATCCTGTGGTCATATTGTTCTTGTTGGGTGTGAAGCTTGATTATCTTGTTTACTTTGTATCATAGCTATACCTTCAAAGGGGTGGCAACGCCGCCTGTAATTAATCGCTGCCATGGGGGGTCCAGGGGGGGGGGCGACAGCACTTTTCGGAGCCCCCCCCTGGTGGGGGTTTTCGGGGGCAGCGCCCCCGAAGCTAAAAACAGATGTAAAATTTCCTTGTAAAAGTATATTAATTTCTAGTCAATCTGGGCCATTCATTAGGCAAATGATCTAACGGTAGAAGTTATGTTTAGATTAAGGTTTTTTTTCCCTAGAAGGCAACCCCCTTGTATATATGAGGGTATTGTATTGCGGCTGTGTATTATGTGTGTATTCTCGGAGCGAGAAACAGAGAGGGAGACTATGAGAAAGAACAGAGGATATTACAGTGGATCTGTTGTAGGTTTTGACTTTTCATTTTGCTGGATAATAGAAAGGAAGGACTGGCTATTTAGGGTGGATGTAGCCCAAACTGGGTGAACCACGTATATCTGTGTCTCTCTGGTTTTATGTGTTTTGTGTGGTTGTATTTTTCTGCATATTTTATGTGTTGCATTTCTCCATAATATATATAATTTTCTAACAACTGGTATCAGAGCCGAAGGTATATTTGGCTGATAAACTCGCAGGAAAGAAGGGTTCCTAGTTCGAGTGGGAGCAATGGCGGACAATGGTAAGTTTAGGGTCGAGAAATTTAATGGCCAAAACTTCTCGCTGTGGAAGATGCAGATGGAATATTATCTGTATCAGAAAGATCTGTACCTACCATTGAGAGGAAAAACAAAGAAGCCGACGGCCATGACGGACGTGAAATGGAACATTCTCGATAGAAAGGCACTCGGAACAGTACGGTTGTGTCTTGCGGCGTCAGTCTCCTTCAATATTTAGAAGGAAACAACAACATATGGTTTGATGTAGACGTTGGTGAAACTATATGAAAAACCCTCGGCCTCAAACAAGGTATTTATTATGAAACGACTATTTAATATGAAGATGTCAGAAGGTGGATCTATTGCAGACCATTTAAATGAATTTAATATAGTTACCAGTCAATTAAGTTCTATAGGGGTAAACTTTGATGATGAAGTTAGAGCTCTGTTATTCTTGTGCTCATTGCTAGAGAGTTGGAATGGTTTATTAATGGCCATTAGTAACTCTGTCTCTGGATCTAGTACTTTAAAGTTTGATGATGTTGTTGGTGCTATCCTTAGCCAGGAAATGTGACGGAAAAGCTCCGGTGAGACATCAGGTAATGCTTTGAGTACAGAGTCTAGGGGAAGAAGAATGGAAAGAGGAAAGAGCTCAGGATATCGCAGTAAATCAAGGAAAGGCAGATCCAAGTCCAGATCGGGGATAGTGTGCTGGAATTACGGAAAGAAAGGACACCTAAAGAAAGAATGTAGATCTCGGAAGGGAAAAGAAGGAGACACACAACAAGAAAAAAACCATGAAGAAAATGTGACAGGTGATGTGTTACAAGATTCTTTGATTCTTTCTTTCGAAAATGTTACTGATTCTTGGGTTGTAGATTTAGGGGCTTCATTCCATGCCACACCTGATAAGAAATATTTTCATGACTATGTTCAAGGATATTTTGGACAAGTTCGTTTGGGTGATGATAAACCCTGTAAAATTGTTGGAATGGTAAAGTTCTTGTAAAACAACAGAATGGAAACCAATGGCTACTAAAGGAGGTAAGGCATGTTCCAGATCTGAAGAAAAATCTGATTTCAACAGGGCAGTTAGGCGGTGAAGGTTGTGTGACAAATTTCACAGATAAAACTAGGAAGGTCACTAAAGGAGCACTGGTAATAGAAAAAGGTGAAAAGGTTGGTACATTGTATTTATGCAATGGTATTTCTAACTCTGTTAATGCTTTAACTTCCAAGGGAGCAGATCCAGCATTATGGCATCATAGGCTCAGACACATGAGTGAGAAGGGAATGAATATTCTTCACTCAAGAAATTTTTTGCCAGGTTTGCAGAATGTTGATTTGGATTTCTGTGAGAATTGCATTTATGGAAAACAAAAGAGAGTCAGATTTCTCAGATTTGGGAAAGAAAAGAAGAGCAACAAATTGGAGCTTGTGCATACAGGTATCATCTCTCGGTGGCTCTCGTTATTATGTTACTTTTATTGATGATGCAACTAGAAAAACATGGATTTATTGTATTCAGAATAAATCTAATGTATTTGATACTTTCAAGAAATGGAAAGCTTTGGTTGAGATTGAGACAGGAAATAAGTTGAAGCGTCTCAGATCAGACAATGGAGGTGAATATTGCAGCAAAGAGATTGATAGGTATTGTTCAGAGCATGGAATTCATAGAGAGAAGACAGTTCCAAGAACACCACAAGAAAATGGTGTGTCAGAAAGGATGAATAGAACAATCATGGAGCATGCAAGGTGCATGAGATTGCATGCAGGATTGCCTTTAAAATTTTGGGCAGATGTTGTAGATACTATTGTTTATCTAATAAACAGAGGGCCTTCAAGTTCCTTGGATGGTGGTATTCCAGAGGAAGCATGGACAGGTAAAAAGGTAAACTACTCCTTTTTAAAGCCTTTTGGTTGTGAGGCCTTTGTCCATATTAATAAAGAAAATAGAACAAAGCTTGAGGCAAAATCAAAGAAATGTACCTTTATTGGATATGGTGCTAATGACTTTTGTTATCGCTTATATGATTATGAAAATCACAAAATCATTAGGAGCAGAGACGTAATATTCAATGAAAAGGTCTTGTATAAGAATCAGTTGCAGGAAAAGAAACAGGAAAAAGAAAGCAAGGAATACGCGGTTCTTGATGAGATATCTGAAAAAGTAAAGGTGCCTGAAAATAATAATAATCAACAACCACAGCAGCAACAACCACCACAATAGCAACAGGCACCTCAAACACTTGAAAGTGGTGTTAGAAGATCTACCAGGATAAGTAGACCCCCTGAACGATACTCTTCGTCATTATATTATTTATTGTTGACTGATTCTGGTGAACCTGAATGTTATGAAGAAGCAATGTAGGTTGAAAGCAGGAAGAAGTGGGAGCTAGCCATGGAAGAAGAAATGGACTCCTTAATGCATAACCAGACTTGGGACTTAGTCAGGTTTCCTGCAGGTAAAACTACATTGCAGAATAAATGGGTTTACAGGCTGAAAGAAGAAGATGGAGGAAAACATAGGTACAAAGCTAGACTTGTGGTGAAGGGGTTTGCACAGAAGAAAGGTATTGATTTTGATGAAATATTTTCTCCTGTTGTTAAAATGAATTCAATCAGAACTATTTTAAGTCTTGTAGTAGTGTAAGATTTACATCTTGAACAGTTAGATGTAAAGACAACATTTCTCCATGGAGATTTGGAGGAATAGATATACATGCAGCAACCAGAAGGATATGAGGTAAAAGGGAAAGAAAAATTGGTGTGCAGTGTTGGGGTTCCCATGTTTTGGCAGATTTGGCAATACCAAAAGATGAGACAACATCAAACCACTTTGGGGCCCTAGGATCTAGCCCTCCTGGACTCGGAGAGGGATCTCTCCAAAAAGAGCAAAGAATGATATGTCTTTGAAGCTCAAATGAGATATTAGGCTAGTTATGAAGCACGAGGGACTTTAAATGATTTGGTTGGTTGGTTGCTGGGTTGGTCAGGAGATCATAGACTGAGAAAGTAATGGGAGGAAAGGAAACAAAGCAGCTGGATGTTTCAGCAAAGAGGATAGGCCAAGACAGTGCCATCCATTGGGCTATGGAGTCATGAAAGGAAATTACTTGCATCCACTAGCCAAGGCTTTCAAAGGGCAAGTCATCTACACTAAAGGATCCTTTAGGCAGATGGTGGAATGGAACATTAAGGAGAGAAAGTGAAAGAAGGAAAGACAACCAAATTTCTGTCTATAGATCAGGTCAGAGGTCATTTAACTCCAGGCCTACTTGGACATACTCTAAGGCAGCTCTCAAAGAGACAAAGGGGCTTCTTATAGATCAGACCAGAGGTCATTTAACTCCAGGTCTGCTTTAGCAACTCCAAAGGCAAAAAAGAGATAAGTTATACGGAAGGGATCTTAGAAGGGCCAGCTGGTCGTGCAAGGATACTAGTGGACAGGGCTAACACTCATCCCCAGTGTTCCCAAACCTTCCATCTTAAACCCAGCAAGAACATCTAAGAACTGATTCAACCAATTCATACATCAGAGAGTAGGCAATAACATCCACTACACTGGTTAAATTGACTGAAATCACTTCCCAGATAACACATTTAGCAGAAAACATTGAAGGCAAGGAGAACAGACAGCGTAGGGCACCTAACAAGGGTGAATCCTATACCATTATTCTGATGCAAGCCCAGAAGAACAATGAAACAATGTGAAGATGCAATAAAAGAAGTAAGAAGAACATCACCAATAGTAATAGACCAGGATCCTGTGAAATGTGCTTTGATTAATTGATGCAAAACCAGTCATGTACAATAAGCTCAATGGCTAATACAGTTCAGGATTTCTCCTCCTAGCCTATTACATACAACTACTCTGCTACTCCCTCCCACGACTTTTCTAACAGTCAAGAATGAATCCCTCTAACAGCAAGTGCCCAACAATTGAACAACAACAACCTTTTCAATAGTTCTCGGGAAATTCTTATAGGAGAAGAGAGAAACAGAGGTAGATAGACAATGAATTTATCTCATTAAGGTAGAATCGGCGGAGGTGTCCACGCCCATGCTTCTTAATGGCTTTCTGCACCGCTGAATGTACTCTAAGACTAGTTCGGAGATCTCTGTCAGGTCGAAATCGACCTCTGATATTTCTTTGGATTCCTTTCTGGTGTCTGGAGCTCTGTGCTGCCTTATGGAATAAATGAACTGGACGAGATGATCTGCAGGTCTCTCCCTACCTCATAACTTCCGCCTGACTGTCTTAAATGAGCTTCAGTCATTGTAATTAATCATTTCAAGGCTCGAGGAGGCATGGAGATTTCTGTAGGAATGGTGTACGCCTGGAGAAAATGTGCTCTACTGTTAGGTAGCGCAGTTATGACTTGCTGGGGTTCTCATTAGTCTTCAAACAGGGCCTTTCTTTTGAATTCGGGATAAAATTGTTAATCTTCAATTACCGGCTCAAATCCCTTCTAAATCCCGCCTCTGCTGCTTCGCCGGCCGGCTGAAATGGCCTCTCTGTGCTAATCCGCACAGTGGAAAGAACTATAAAACCAGGCGGTGGTGGTGGAAAAACGCTGTGGAGGCGGAAGAATGGTGGTGGAACAGCGGAGAAACAATGAAAAAGGCGGAGAAATGATTAACAATGTGAAAACCCAAAGATTATTGTTTGGGTGAATTACACAGGGAAACACGAAAAAAAAATACACGGAGGCGTGAATGTGGGACCCGGTCATGGTGGAAGGCGATTAGATCTAGACCGTTAGATCATCCGACCTAATGGACGGACAGGATGAAATCAGGCCAATCACAATCGGAGATCGGAGCGGGGAGCGATCGCAATGCACAACACAAAATTTCCGATTGCGATTGAGATTGGAGACGCGATTGAGCGAGGACTGTCGATCTGGGGAAGGAATGGACGGCGGAGATGAAATCGGAAGGGCAGTAGAGAGGGATGATGGGAGAGGAGCAGGATGAATCTGCGCCGTTGAAACTGGCGAGATGGACGGCTCAGATTGGATTGGGGGATCGCAGTCGGGAGTCGGAGGGAAGGGGTTGCGATTGCGATCGGGCGGAGGGTGCGATTAACGCTAGGCCGTTGGATCAGAAAGGGGATGGATGGCTAGGATCAAATCGGAAGATTTCAATCGGGGCGGCGCCAATGTGACTTGTGATTGTGATCAGGGGGGATTTGCAATTGAGCGATGACCGTCGGATCAGCAGGGAAATGGACGGACGGGATTGAATCGGGAGGCAGAGAGAAGGGGATGCGATCGCGATCAGGCGGAGGGTGCGATTAAGCGCTGGCTGTCAGATCATGGGAAGGATGAATGGTTGGGATGTAATCGGGAGATTGCAATCAGGAGATCGGAAGACAGGGTTGCGATTGATCAGAGGGCGCACGCGGAAAGTTGCGATTGCGATTGATCCTGGGCTGCGATTAGCTCTCCACCGTCGGATCTCCGCGGAAGATCAACGGTGCGGAAAGCACCGCGGGACTTAACGTTAAGAACGATTGCGTCGGGGTTTTTTGCTGTTTACAAAAAAATACGCACCCGCTCGGCTTCCGATTGCGATTGGCCCCCAAGGCTTAAGTGCTTGGTCTTGGGTAAGGGCGTATGTGGGGAAGTGGTTGAGGGGCTAGCGGGAAAGGGGCCAGGCCTTATAATAAGGTCGGAAAGTGGGTTTTTTAACCCTTTTAATGGATTTTGGAGGTTTTACAGGGAAACGATAGAGGGATAAGGGGGGAAAGTGGCCAACAAAGGGAAGGGGGAAGAAATTAAAGGGTATTTTTGGGGAATTTGAAGGGTAAGAAGGGAAATAGAAGGGGAGAGACGGGAGATAGAAAAAAAAGGCTTTGGGGAATGAAATAAGAGGGAAAAGGGGGCCTTTGGGCATTTCTTCATAGCAGAGAGGCCTTATAAAGGAGAATTAGCAGAGGGGATTTCATCAAAAATAAAAGACACATAGAGGCTTCAAGGAGACTGAGTTTTCAGAGGAAATGCATTCCTTGAAGGCTCAACAATGATTTAGCCCCCTATTTGCTTGTCAAAAATTTCATAGGGGGGCTAACAGTGGCTCCACATGGGGATGGCTTCTTCTTGAAGGAGTCAAGAATTTAGAAATTGATCTCTTGGTGTAGGCCAGGTGCCTGCTGCTTGAACCATCCATTTCTTTCTTTGATCAGCTGCCACAAGCTATGAAGACAACAAATCAGCAGTACAATTCTTCCAAACAACTACCTACCCAGACTATAGTCCTAACATGTTTTCTTTTGGGTGCATTTGGACTTGCAGACCCTTTACATCATCAATTTTTACAAACAGGAAAAAATAAACCTATTCTACTTCTACCCTTATTACTCCATGAGACCAGATTAGACTGTTGGTCTCATATGTTTCTCTATCTACACTACTACCTGCTAGGATTAGACTGTCTAGCAGGTTTCTTCTCTACATTCTAAGACAGAAAATGAAACAACTAACTACATGCTCCTAGACTGAGCTTATTTCAGACCTCCTACTTACCCTACTCTAACTGGAAATCTCTGATACATTAGGTGATACAATAATGCCAATGCAGCCAATCAAGCAGTAGCAAAAAAGGATATGAGCACTGGCTGCCTGTCAGAGATAACCACAGGGTGCTCTGCGTGGTTCTTCAAAACCGTGGTCACCATTAGTAGTGACCATTCCTGATGAATCTGGCCCATGCTAAGCATCAATGCTGGAGCATTCGAGCATATCAGGGCCTCCATGTACTCTGCCACAGGATTCACGAACAGATGATGTACATTTTCTTCTTTTAGGCCTCCCAAGCTTGGTAGGCTGTCTATGTCCTGGGCAACTTCGATTATTGCATCTTCCACTGCATCTTCAGTGTGGCTCATGAAAACCGGATCCTCTTCTTCTTGTATTTCGAAGAGCAGCGGAATCTTTTCTCTTTTGGGGGGAGGGAGACTTTCCAAGAATGCTCTGGGGTCTCTGAACTCATATGATATCTCTTGTGAGCTCAGAAGTTCGATCTCAGCTTCATACCTTTCAACCATCAGCTCCAAAAGGATTTTCTTAATCACGGGCCTGCCTCTAGAGCTGAGAGGAATAACCCCAGGAAGTTCCTCCACCTTATATACTGCCAAGTCACTAGCAAGTGTGTCACGACACATTGCCATGAAGTCTGGAAACATTTCTGCAAACCGTTCGGGGTCTTGCATTAATGACATGGCTTGGTCTTCGGAATGGATGATGTTGTACTACGACATGGTCTCCCAGTGGAGTCTTATGTGAAACCACAAATAATCAGTGGCCAGCTGATTACCAGTGGAGTCTTTTAATCATTCAGGAATTGTGGAGTCGCCAGGTGGATGATTTACAACTTTACTGTCCACCACAGTGGTTTACCAAATCAAAGCCAACTGATCTGTCCCCAGTGGATTCACCATTATGTTGGTTACGAAAATGGGAAATAGACCAAATGTTAGCAGTTCTTGACTCTCAGATTCTCCCCAGCGGAGTCGCCGTTATGTTGGGGTTCCCATGTTTTGGCAGATTTGGCAATACCAAAAGATGAGACAACATCAAACCACTTTGGGGCCCTAGGATCTAGCCCTCCTGGACCCGGAGAGGGATCTCTCCAAAAAGAGCAAAGAATGATATGTCTTTGAAGCTCAAATGAGATATTAGGCTAGTTATGAAGCACGAGGGACTTTAAATGATTTGGTTGGTTGGTTGCCGGGTTGGTCAGGAGATCATAGACTGAGAAAGTAATGGGAGGAAAGGAAACAAAGTAGATGGATGTTTTAGCAAAGAGGATAGGCCAAGACAGTGCCATCCATTGGGCTATGGAGTCATGAAAGGAAATTACTTGCATCCACTAGCCAAGGCTTTCAAAGGGCAAGTCATCTACACTAAAGGATCCTTTAGGGAGATGGTGGAATGGAACATTAAGGAGAGAAAGTGAAAGAAGGAAAGACAACCAAATTTCTGTCTATAGATCAGGTCAGAGGTCATTTAACTCCAGGCCTGCTTAGACATAATCTAAGGCAGCTCTCAAAGAGACAAAGGGGCTGCTTATAGATCGGACCAGAGGTCATTTAACTCCAGATCTGCTTAAGCAACTCCAAGGGAAAAACAGAGATAAGTTATACGGAAGGGATCTTAGAAGGGCCAGCTGGTCGTGCAAGGATCCTAGTGGACAGGGCTAACACTCATCCCCAGTGTTCCCAAACCTTCCAGCTTAAACCCAGCAAGAACATCTAAGAACTAATTCAACCAATTCATACATCAGAGAGTAGGCAATAACATCCACTACACTGGTTAAATTGACTGAAATCACTTCTCAGATAACACATTTAGCAGAAAAAATTGAAGGCAAGGAGAGCAGACAGCATAGGGCACCTAACAAGGGTGAATCCTATACCATTATTCTGATTCAAGCCCAGAAGAACAATGAAACAATGTGAAGATGCAATAAACGAAGTAAGAAGAACATCACCAATAGTAATAGACCAGGATCCTGTGAAATGTGCTTTGATTAATTGATGCAAAACCAGTCATGTACAATAAGCTCAATGGCTAATACAGTCCAGGCTTTCTCCTCCCAGCCTATTACATACAACTACTCTGCTACTCCCTCCCACGACTGTTCTAACAGTCAAGAATGAATCCCTCTAACAGCAAGTGCCCAACAACTGAACAACAACAACCTTTTCAATAGTTCTCGGGGAATTCTTATAGGAGAAGAGAGAAACAGAGGTAGATAGACAATGAATTGATCTCATTAAGGTAGAATCGGCGGAGGTGTCCACGCCCATGCTGCTTAATGGCTGTCTGCAGCGCTGAATGTACTCTAAGACTGGTTCGAAGATCTCTGTCAGGTCGAAATCGACCTCTGATATTTCTTTGGAGTCCTTTCTGGTGTCTGGAGCTCTGTGCTGCCTTATGGAATAAATGAACTGGACGAGATGATCTGCAGGTCTCTCCCTACCTCATAACTGCCGCCTGACTGTCTTAAATGAGCTTCAGTCAGTGTAATTAATCGTTTCAGGGCTCGAGGAGGCATGGAGATTTCTGTAGGAATGGTGTACGCCTGGAGAAAATGTGCTCTGCTGTTAGGTAGCGCAGTTATGACTTGCTGGGGTGCTCATTAGTCTTCAAACAGGGCCTTTCTTTTGAATTCGGGATCAAATTGTTAATCTTCAATTACCGGCTCAAATCCCTTCTAAATCCCGCCTCTGCTGCTTCGCCGGCCGGCTGAAATGGCCTCTCTGTGCTAATCCGCACAGTGGAAAGAACTATAAAACCAGGCGGTGGTGGTGGAAAAACGCTGTGGAGGCGGAAGAATGGTGGTGGAACAGTGGAGAAACAATGAAAAAGGCAGAGAAATGATTAACAATGTGAAAACCCAAAGATTATTGTTTGGGCGAACTACACAGGAAAACACGAAAAAACAGTACACGGAGGCGTGAATGTGGGACCCGGTCATGGTGGAAGGCGATTAGATCTAGACCGTTAGATCATCCGACCTAATGGACGGACAGGATGAAATCGGGCCAATCGCAATCGGAGATCGGAGCGGGGAGCGATCGCAACGCACAACACAAAAGTTCCGATTGCGATTGAGATTGGAGACGTGATTGAGTGAGGACCGTCGATCTGGGGAAGGAATGGACGGCGGAGATGAAATCGGAAGGGCAGTAGAGAGGGATGATGGGAGAGGAGCGGGATGAATCTGCGCTGTTGAAACTGGCGAGATGGATGGCTCAGATTGGATCGGGGGATCACAATCGGGAGTCGGAGGGAAGGGGTTGCGATTGCGATCGGGCGGAGGGTGTGATTAACGCTGGGCCGTTGGATCAGAAAGGGGATGGACGGACAGGATCAAATCGGAAGATTTCAATCGGGGCAGCGCCAATGTGACTTGCGATTGCGATCGGGGGGGATTTGCAATTGAGCGATGACCGTCGGATCAGCGGGGAAATGGACGGACGGGATTGAATCGGGAGGCGGAGAGAAGGGGATGCGATCGCGATCGGGCGGAGGGTGCGATTAAGCGCTGGCCGTCAGATCACAGGAAGGATGAACGGTCAGGATGTAATTGGGATATTGCAATCGGGAGATCGGAAGACAGGGTTGCGATTGATCGGAGGGCGCACGCGGAAAGTTGCGATTGCGATTGAGCCGGGGCTGCGATTAGCGCTCCGCCGTCGGATCTCCGCGGAAGATCAACGGTGCGGAAAGCACCGCGGGACTTAATTTTAAGAACGATCGCGTCGGGGTTTTTTGATGTTTACAAAGAAAATACGCACCCGCTCGGCTTCCGATTGCGATTGGCCCCCAAGGCTTAAGCGCTTGGTCTTGGGTAAGGGCGTATGTGGGGAAGTGGTTGAGGGGCTAGCGGGAAAGGGGCCAGGCCTTATAATAAGATCGGAAAGTGGGATTTTTAACCCTTTTAATGGATTTTGGAGGTTTTACAGGGAAACGATAGAGGGATAAAGGGGAAAAATGGCCAACAAAGGTTAGGGGAAGAATTTTAAGGGGATCTTTGGGGGAAATTTGAAGAGTAAAAAAGGGAAAGAAGGGGGAATAAAGAGAGGCTAAGGTGGGGGTGAAATAAGAGGGAAAATGGGGCCTTTGGGAATTTCTTCACATAGCAGAGACGCTTTAAAAGGGGAATTAGCAGAGGGGATTTTATCAAAGGATAAAAGACACATGGAGGCTTCAAGGAGACTGTGTTTTCAAAGGAAATGCATTCCTTGAAGACTCAGGAACAATTTAGCCCCTATTTTCTTGTCAAAAATTTCATAGGGGGCTAATACAAAGAAAGAAGAAGAGCTTGTATGGTTTAAAACAGGCTCCAAGGCAGTGGTATCTAAAATTTGACAAGTTCATGTCTGAACAAGGTTATACTAGATGTCACTCTGATCATTGTGTTTATCTAAAAAGGCAAAATGATGGCAGCTATATTATATTTTTATTGTATGTAGATGACATGCTTGTTGCAGGATCTAACATGTAGGAAATAAATGTGCTCAAAAGAAAATTGGCAAATTCATTTGCAATGAAGGATTTGGGAGCTGCAAAACAAATCCTTGGTATGAGGATAACTAGAGACAAGAAAAATCGCAAATTAACACTGTCTTAGAATGAGTACATAGAGAAGGTGTTGAAAATATTTAATATGCAGAATGCAAAACCAGTTAGTACACCTTTTGCTAGCCATTTCAAACTTAGTAAGGAGATGTGCCCAAAGACCCAAGAAGACATGGATTATATGTCTAAAGTTCCACATGCATCAACAGTTGGAAGCTTAATGTATGCAATGGTCTGCACAAGGCCTGATATTGCACATGCAGTGGGAGTTGTAAGCAGGTACATGAATAATCCAGGAAAAGAACATTGGATGGAAATAAAATGGATTCTCAGATATTTGAGAGGTACCACAAATCAAGCATTATGCTTTGGTGGTTCAAACATTGCTCTACAGGGATATGTTGATGCAGATATGGCAGGTGACAGAGATAACATGAGGAGCACTACAGGATATGTATTTACTGTAGGTGGAACAGCTGTCAGTTGGGTTTCAAAAATCCAAAGTGTTGTTGCACTTTCAACAACAGAAGCCGAGTATGTTGCTGCGACAGAGGCTAGTAAAGAAATGATTTGGTTACAAAGGTTTATGGATGAATTGGGTAAGAAGCATGATATGGGCACACTATACAGTGATAGCCAAAGTGCTATTCATCTTGCAAAGAACTCAGCATTTCATTCCAGGACTAAACACATACATCTCAAGTACCATTTCATACGGTCAGTATTGGAAGATGGAGAATTGAAGCTGGAAAAGATACACACTAGCCAGAATCCTGCAGATATGCTAACAAAAGTTGTAACCAGGGAGAAACTGAGAATGTGCTCAGTTTCAATTGGTCTTCAAGGATGACAATGAAGATGAGGAACAACTAGGTCCAAAGAGGAGTCATTGTCCAGCAAATGAAGCAACGATGGAGTTGCTACAATCAGTCTCCAAGTGGGAGATTGTTGGGTGTGGAGCCTGATTATCTTGTTTACTTTATATCACAGCTATATCTTCAAAAGGGCAGCAACGCCACCCGTAATTAATCACTGCCATGGGGGGTCCAGGGGGGGGCGGCAGCACCTTTCGGAGCCCCCCCCCTGGCAGAGGTTTTTGGGGGCAGCGCCCCCGATGCTAAGAACAGATGTAAAATTGCCTTGTAAAAGTATAGTAATTTCTAGTCAATCTGGGCCATTCATTAGGAAAATGATCTGACGGTAGAAGTTATGTTTAGATTAAGGTTTTTTTGCCCTAGAAGGAAACCCCCTTGTATATATGAGGGTATTGTATTGCGGCTGTGCATTATGTGTGTATTCTCGGAGCGAGAAACAGAGAGGGATACTGTGAGAAAGAACAGAGGATATTACAGCGGATATGCTGTAGGTTTTGTCTTTTCATTTTGATGGATAATAGAAAGGAAGAACTGGCTGTTCGGGGTGGACGTAGCCCAAACTGGGTGAACCACGTATATATGTGTCTCTCTGGTTTTATGTGTTTTGTGTGCTTGTATTTTTCCGCATATTTTATGTGTTGCATTACTCCATAATATATATAATTTTCTAACAGTTCTCGAACCTGCATGATGGAACTTTCAAATCCTAACCTATAGTCCTCTGTTTCCAACCCTTCCTCATTCCAACGTGAGTACGAGGCCTAGTTTTCTTCTGTTGGGAAGGTATGGTCTAGGTCATCCACATCCACCATATTCAGTTCAGTTTCCTTTGACTCCTCTATTATTTCTTCATCCTCATTGAGGAAGTTCTCTTGAAATGGAGGGATGACCTTCTGATCAGAGTCTCTTTGTCTATTTGGGGGGTTATTTCTCCTAAAGTTCTGATTTTGATTTTGGTTCTTGTTCTGATTGCTGACTTGGATAGTCAAATTTTCTACCATTTTTCCTAGTCTCTCCATAGTTTTGGCTAGACTATCATATTTTTTATCAGATGCAGAAGCAATGTTGTCATCCCTATAGGTTACCTTTTTCTCAGCCCTCATCCTGGCTCTTTTCTCAATCAAGTTTTCCTAAACACTCACTGCTCCTTTCTGCATGTCTTCCAATGTATTATAATCTCTCTCCCTAAGCTGGTAAGCCATATCAGCATCAAAGCCTTCAGGGTATTTTACTAGGGCCATTCCTTGGGGAGGTTTCATGTGTGGTGGAAGAGCATTGTAGATACTGTTAAATATTGTAGAGTAGTCCTGGACACTCTCTCCTAGATTTCTTTTAAGATTCTTATATTCGGCTAGGATTTGGAGAGGGTTGCTTCTAATTTCCCATTTTTTTATAAAAGTTTGATGTAAGGCGGTAATATCATTAATGCTATTGGGAGGCAAGGATTTAAACCACTTCTTCACTTCTCCTCCTAAAATCTGAGCGAATATCCTCATCTTAATTGTTTCATCCTCTATTTCCATGTAGTCAAAGGTGTCTCCCATCCTATCTACATGGTGTTGAGTGGTGGTGGATTCTTTACTAGTGAAATGAGGAATATTAGACTGATATTCATTGGGTAAAGGAGCTAAAGGCTGGGGCAGCACCAAGGGAGCATACCATGCTGCCATTATTGGAGGTGGGGGTGGATTCACAAAAGATGGATTAACAAAAGGGACAGTGGTCTGGAGTGGAGTGGTTTGGACAGTGGATGTTGGACGAACATATGTGGATGGACCAGGGATAGATTGCTGAGCTGATCTTGGGTGAGAGACACCTAAATTGAGAAAGAAATGCAAATCAGGTGGTGTGGTTTCTCTACTACCAGGATGTTCACTTTGTTCTGAGGATGAAAGTGAAGACTCTGAATCTAGTTGATCTAAATCGTCGAGTGACTGTGTTCTAAATGGATTTCTTAGATTTACTTGTGATTGTTGTAGAGTTGCAAGATTTTCAGGAACTGAATTAGCTCTCAAGGGTGATTTGAAAACAGTTGAGAATTTAGGAGGCTTCCTAAGTAATATTTCAGGGTTATCAACTGTCTCAGGTGGGTTTGGGTCAAGGTGAGCTCTAGTATGAATCTTTCTAGGAGCCACTATGTTGTGTCTTTCAGACCCAACTAAACAAGAAAGGTGTTAACCAGATATGACAATCTTTGAGAGTTTTAACTGATCTCTTGCTAAGAAAAATTTAATCCTAAGGCCCCCTTACTTAATTTGAATGATTTTATAATGATTACGGGTCCTCCCAGTGGAGTCTTAAGGTATGCAAGATTGTGGAGTCGCCAAGTGGAAATTTTTAGCTCTTTTGGAGGTAAGAGGTTTATGGTCCACTACCATGCTTATTGACTACCAATCTAAGATATTTTTGGGTTTTCTAAGTTTATGTGGTTGTATGTAAAACTAAAGAGTTTATAAAAGCTATCCAAGCAACTATGAACTCAAAAATTCCCTAGCAGAGTCGCCATTATGTTGGCGATGACAATGGGACACAAAACCAAAATATGAACTCAAAAATTCCCTAGTGGAGTCGCCATTATGTTGGCAATGAAAATGGGACACAAAACCAAAATATGAACTCAAAAAATCCCCAGTGGAGTCGCCATTATGTTGGCAATGACAATGGGACACAAAACCAAACTATGAACTCAAAAATTCCCTAGTGGAGTCGCCATTATGTTGGCGATGAAAATGGGACACAAAACCAAACTATGAACTCAAAAATTCCCCAGTTGAGTCGCCATTATGTTAGGGTTCCTATGTTTTAGCCAGATTGGAAAAACCAAAAGATAAGACAACATCAAACCGCTTTGGGATTCAAGGTTCTAGCCCTCCTGAATCCAGAGAGGGATCTCTCTATGAATGAGTTTAAAGATGTGATCGTTAAAACCTGAAATGTGGTATTAGGCTAGTTATGAAGAGCATGGGTTTTGTTTTTTTGTTTTTGGTTGGACAAAGACATGATGAAGGTGAGGGAAGTTCAAAATAAAGGGTGAAGATGTATGCAAATGAAGGAATGATTTGGCTGACAGGAAAGGCAAAGAAATTTTTAACCCATTGGGCTATGGAGTCATAGGAGGATTTTAATTGGACAACAAGGTTCAAGAAGGATCTATGGGGAAAGTCACTTATGTCAAAGGATCTCTTAAAGTGATTGATGGAATGAAACAGATAGGAAATGGAGAAACAACAAATGAATAACAGTGAACAACCTAAGATCAAATAAGTGCTTTCAAACTATTTTGCTTCGGCATGTACTTAGGGAAAACATAAAAGTATTTTGAGATCAGGTAAGTTATTTTAAACCAGCCTACATTGAAGTACTTTTAGTTGGAAAACATTTTTAAAAAATAGTTGGAATATCTTAAGATCAAGTGAGTGCTTTCAAACTACTCTGCTTTTAGCATATTCTATAAGAAAAACACAGATAACAGTCACAAAGAGCAATTTAGATCAGGCAAGTGCTTTGAAACCAACCTGCTTCAATATACTCTTTAAAGAGAACTTTCGAATGAAGAAAACATGGAAATAAAGCTTTCAGTAAGAGTAGGGTACTGTTGAGAGTAAATCCTAGCTCTATGTTTGCTGCTCTTTATCAGAGAAAGTGGATAGAGTGAAAAACATTAAAGAAAATAACAACTGACAATGAGGAACACATCACCATTGACACAAATCAAGATCCCATAAATAAACAGCTTGTATTTGATGTCCAAACCAACTACAATCAGAAAGCCCAGTGGGTCTCTACAACTTTGAACTTCTCATATCAGCTTATGTATCTTCAAGTCGCAAACAGGGCATCAGTAGCTTCAGAAACTATTACATGCATTCAGATGTCTAGAGACCAACATTTTCTCACCTTCTACAGAAGTATTTATAAAGGAGGTGGGATCTGGTAAAATATCTCCCGGTTCAATTAATACAGATTGATGACTTCTCAGCCTTTGAGGGCCTCGATGAAGAAATTTACAGGTTTTTATCTGCATTAATTGATTTACATTTAGGATTAAGCTCGGTGGGAGCTTTTGTTGACTTTTGAGGCTCTGTGTCATGTTGAAGTAACTATGTTTCTGCTCCCTGAGGCCTAATGATAGAAAAGATTTGTTTCTGGGCTGTTCTTAATCTTTAAAATAGTTTTTCTGATAATTAGAGATAAGATCTTTGATTTGTATTAATTGTTCAGATGTCTTCAGGAAAACACCTCTTGTTTCAGATAATGACTAAGCCTTATTTGATTTCTGTGAGGCTGCAGGTGCCTTTAGGAGTTGGAGAGGGTTCGATTAGCCTCTGCTTGGGGTGGTGGAAGCTTTCTCGGATTGACAGTTGTTTTCGTCTCTTCCTAAAACACCTTTAAGTTACTTGAGATCTGTGTTTTGGGTCTGATCAAGCTTATCCTGTGTCTTCCAGTCTTTATGACGTCTTTATCCATGGATTTAGGCTTTGATTTGCTGAATGTGTCCCTTAATCCTTCAAACTGTGCTAGAAAATCTTCAAACACTGATACTCTTTGCTTTTTTTATGTATTACTATGTCTTGTTGATGTGCAGGCCACGCAGGGCTCATATGGCATCAATTCCTCATGAAACATTGACGAGTTGTGGAGTTTGAGCCCAGGAAATAGTTCCCTTCGATGAATCAAAGGTGCGGTATTCGTCATTCCCATCCTTCGGCTTTTCTTTCAATATAATGGAGAACCATTATCACCTGCAAAACACGAAACCAATTAAGAAATCCTGCGTTTTGGGTTAAATTTCTTTAGAGGGTGAGGGGAGGAGCATATCCATTGGATGGCATCATCCAACGGTCGGGATTTGTTAGAGATAGTAAAAAAGGAGAGCGGAGGAAAACAATAAATCAGATACGTCGATCGTGCGGAGACCGACGGTGAGGATTAATCGAAAAACATAAAGTGGAAGGGTGAAAGGCGATGAAAGCATGCAGGAAAGATCTGGGTCGTCTGATCTGGACACGTGGGTGGTCCAGATTCAATCAGAGGATCACAATCAGTGGGGAGATAATAAGGATGCGATGGAAATCGCCGATGCGATTGCACGATCGGGGAGGGCAACACGATTGCGCGTTAACCATTGATCTGAGGATCAGATCAACAGTGGGGAATGAATTGGAGGGATGGCTAATTAGGGGAACAAACAAACACACCAAATGAAAATTGTGATGCTGTGTGGGCCATTCGATCAGCTCCAGATCGATGGCAGATATTGCTTTAGCTGTGCCCGGGCAGAAAATATATGAAACATATGAAAAACCCAAATTTTCAAATAATACAAAGTTTTGGTAGATCAGGGCGGAATATATATATATGAAGTGGCTGGCGCCTGATTGCGGGGCTGCTGGATGTATGGAATATGATGGGCCTGGGGATTATGCATATGAGGGCTAATCGGAATCAGAGGTCAGGCTTGGGCTTTTCAATCTAACCATTTAGAATCCTCTAATGAGATTAAGCGCCTTAGGAATTTAACCTTTGGTCCTGGGAATGAGTTATATGAAGTAGAAAGGTGAGGGGGGGGGGATTTTATATATATAGGACCCAATCACATCGGAAAGTTTGATGCGGGTGTTACCCATTGTGAATTTCTCCGATGCGATTGTGCTTCGAGTCTTTTTGATCTACCCATTTTTACATTAAAAAACATAACTCCGGCGCATTAGACCAAACTTTGGGTAAAAAGGTTTTTGGATCTACCAAGGAAAAAATGAATCAGGAATGGATTTTTTCAATGATTTACCGCCCGATTGTGGGCCCACGGGTTATATGAGATAACAATATGATCGGGGGATGTGACACACAGGGCTAATCGCATCGGAACTTTATATTTAACCAAAAGACTTGTGCACTTGGTTTCTTGCGATGTGATTAAGCGCTTGAATGGTTCAATGCTTGGTTCTAGGGTGCGGGCACATGGAGGGGAAGTGGTTTAAGACTTAGCCCAAGGTGGCTTAAGTCTAAAAATAAAAAAATGGGTTTTATGGATTTTCAATGATTTTCAAAGGGTTTTGAGGGTTTTGATATAGTTTAAAAAGGAGTTTTAAACTATGCAAGGTTGATTTTATGAAGGGGGAAATGGAACAAAGGAAAAAATAGAGGAAAATGATGGGGAAAAAAGAGTAAAAATGAAGGTTAGTCTCTAAGTGGAGGAAGGGGAGACAAGGGGAGTTTACAGCAGTCTTTCTCATGGACTTTTTAGCAAAATTTCTGAGTTCTAAAGGGAAACAATAGTGAAGATTTTCAGACAAGGGCATGAGATCTTCCAGAGGCTTCAAGAAAAACATTTTGGTAATGAAACTATTTCTTGAAGGCTGAACAATGTTTTGGCCACCTTTTGATAGAACACATTTTATAGGTAGCCAATAGGTCTGCCTGCACTGGTGCAAGAAAAATAACTGTAGGGAGAATTAAGTGTTACTTGAAAAAAATATCCATGCTAATTACCCCAATTGTACAAAGGCTGGTTCTGCTGAACCTGCTTTTACTTCAGTGGTCACTAGCATATCTAAAGATCAAGAAACATTCTTTTTTTATTAGAAATTTTTTATCTTCCCGCCAGCAAGCTGGTTTTTAGGTTGATCCTTCTGCAATCATGTCAGCGGACTGATTTTCATAATTACAGGAAATTATTTTTTTTTTTACTTTTTATTTTTATTTTTGTTAATTTTTTTTGAAGAAGAGGGATTCAAATTTTCAAGAGGTTGGTATTACCATTTACCACTACCGTTCCAAATTGTTGCTGAACTTGTTGTGTAAAATATTTCTTGGCAAGTGGTTGAAAATATTTCTTTAATCTATGTCCATTTACCAACAATATTGTATCATGTCCATTAATATTTTTGACTTCTACAGCTTCGTTCTCAAATACTTGGATTAATTCATATGGTCCCATCCAACGTGTATGAAATTTCCCTTTAAAAATTTTAAATCTAGAATCATAAAGGAGTACCCAATCACCTGGTTAGAACTGATTTTTCTAAATGGACTTGTCATGCCACCTTTTCCATTGCTGTTGGATCAATATGTTTTGCTGAACAACATCTCTACGAAATTCATCTAGCTCATCTAACTGAAAAAGACGTTGTTCTTGTGCCTCAGAGAGAACGATTCCTAGATGAACTGCAGTTTTGAAAGTTTTAATCTGGAACTCAATTGGTAACAGAACCTGTTTACCGTATACCAACTCATATGGTGTGTGCCCCATACTATTTCTCCAGGTGGTTATGTATGCCCACAAAGCTTTTGGTAATATTTCTTCCCAATATTTTTGATGCATATTTGTCATCTTTGTGAGAATGGACTTGATCACCTTATTTGTAGATTCCACCTAGCCATTTGCTTGCGGATGGTACGGTGTAGACTTCCAATGCTAGATCTTGTATTGCTCCATCACTCCCTGTACCAGATTAGAAATAAACTACAGAACATTGTCAGAAACAATTTCTCTAGGCACACCAAATCTAGTAAAGATTTTAGAAAAGAGAAAATCAACAACAACTTTTTATGTAGCAAAAGAAACAACTTTAGCTTCCACCCATTTTGTAACAAAATATGTACAAACCAAAATATGATTTTTACCTAATGATGTTGGATTTATTGGCCCTACAAAATCAATAGCCCATTTTTCAAAAGGCTCAATCATAACTTGAGGGTATAAAGGCATTTCATTGGTTTGATTAGGTTGGTCCATTCATTGACAACTATCACATCACCTGACATATTGCTTGGCATCCTTAAAAAAGGAAGGCCAAAATTAGCCAAAACGTAATATTTTATATGTAGTTCACTTGTCAGCGAAGTGGCCTCCACAAGGTTCATCATGAGCAGATTTCAATATGTCAAACACTTCCTCCTCTCTTACACATCTGCAGATCATCAAATCTGGACCAGTGTAAAAGAGGTCTCCTTGAATCCAGGAGTATGCAGCACTTTTCTAAATAATATTCTGCTTTTCACGAGCGGGCAAGTGAGGTGGTGCTTTTCCAATAACTAAATAATTGGTGATTTCAACAAACCACAGAGAATCTGTAGACACAGAAAAAAGATGTTCATCTGGAAAATCATCATTAACAGGAGTTACATCACCAGGATTATCTCGTCTAGAAAGAAAATCTGCTACAGCATTCGATTTTCCTGGTCTATCAACAAAAGTAATATTGAATTCCTGCAACAATAGCAACCACCTAGTCACTCTACCGCTAGTCAATGGTTTTTTCATCAAGTATTTAATTGCGGAATGATCAGTATGAACAAATACTTCATATCCTGTGATATAGTGTCTGAACTTATTAATTGCAAAAATTACAGCTAAAAACTCATTCTCTGTAACTTTATAATTTAATTCAGCAGAACACAAATTCTTACTAATATAATAAATGGCATAGGATTTCTTGTCTTCCTCTTGTCCCAAAGCGTGCCAACAGCCAGGTCTGAAGCATCAGAAGAAATATGAAAGGTCAGGGACCAATTTGGACCTCTCAAGACTGGCGCCT
>JAXQQM020064994.1:0-63638 GCA_034641835.2 Pinus albicaulis | reverse complement strand
GGGGATCTACGATCGTGCATTTCTTTCCCACGTCACCTCCACCCTCATCGCACACTGCACTTTTCCATTTTTAACATTTAACTCCCGCATTTCACAATAAATCTTCTGATGTGAGATCTGTGATCAGTCCCACTTCTTCACCACGTCACCACCCTCCATCGCTTATCATTAATTATGCCCCATGTCTCCTCTATCAATTAAACCTATTTCAAAGGATTTTCTTTGGAATTTCTCATAAAATGAATCTCCATCATTCTATCCAAAAGTTTCAAGTTTTCCGCCATTACAATGGGTTTTCAACCAAAAAAAAGAAAAAATAGAAAGGAACACTTGAACAATGGAAAAATTTCTCTCAAACAATTTTCTACCACTACTCTCAGTACCAGCACGTTTTTACTAGACACTGGGAAGCATTCAAGGAATAGCCACACACCCTTTTCATTGTCGTTTCAACTTTTTATGCAGTTGGATGCACCAGAATGGAAGAGGAATCTTCCCATAAAACTGCCACATCATACAAACCACTTCATATTTTTAGCCTTAATGTTTTTATTTTCATTATTTCATAACACTCTATTAAAGTTTTAGAAAAGCCTCACCTCTTGCAGAAGGTTGTAATGACTTTTGAAACATATTTACCTTTTTCTGTGGAAGATGACAGTATCATATTTTGTATATATATGCCAAACTGATATGAACTTAGGGTTGGTTGGTGGTTATATAATTTTGACTTATAGGAACTATAATATTTTTTGTGAGTGAAATGGAATAAAACTACTGAGGATGTATTACCAATTTGTTGTGGGTATTGTCTACTTTATTTGTGTTTCCATATCTCCTTTCATCCAGTTACGGTTTGTAAATCATCATACTGTTATGTTTTTTTATTAGTCTCTTAAGATTGTTATGTGTTTTATCGGTTTTCGTTATCTCACACAGTGAGCATTCCTGATAAAATCTATATTATAACAGTGGAAGAGAATCACTTATGTTATTTGAGTGAGAATCTTGTCAAACTAGAAATAGCTTTCTCTCAATGGAATATTGTCAAACTGTTACTTTTGTGAACTTCTACTAAATCAGCAGATTTATGTTTTACAGACCTACTGATTCTTATCTCATCTTGTAGTTTCCTCTCCTCATAGACTACAAACTTGCACCTTGCTACCACATAAAGTTAAATTACCCTCATTAGTAGAACTGTGGATTTGACTGAAATCTCTTTTCAGTGAATCAAAGTTTGTACCACCTACCAATCTCACAAAACAAATCATTAAATTGCTTTATAGTTTAAGATGTGTCTGGTCAGGCACCTACTGTAGTCCAAGTGTTGATTCCAGTGCCAACACATGGTAAGAAAGCTCGTAATGAGACCTCTTATCCTTTTAAATTTTTTATATTTTTGAATTACACTCTAAAAATGTATTTTCAATGGATGGGGAGAATCATTGACTCCTTAAGAGTTTTGGATGACAGTTTAGAGTTGAATATGCTTAGTTACAAAAAGTCTTTTCTTTGTAAATATGAACCTTTTTCTGATTGATGCTAAAGTAAAAAGACATTACAAATTTCGAGTTTAAAAAATTTACAATTTTGATGGAAAAATATTTCAAAGTTTTATAGTATTAATTAAATTTTCTAGCTTGGTAGTTATTTCCTCAAAAGTTTATATTCTTCAAAAATAAAACATAAAATAATTCAGAGGTGTTTTTAACAACCAAAATTATTCAATAAAACAGTATTTTCCTAAAAAAACAAGGTATAATACATTTAGAAGATATTTTTCTTCTAAGAAAAGATTTTTTTTCAGAATTAGCCCATTAATAGGGAGTAAATCTTTTCTCCCTTGAAGGTGTTGTAACATAAAGGTTGATGGGCCAATTTTTTCAATGATTTGGAATGGTCCAAGCAACATTCTTTGTAATTTGGTATGCTTACCTTTTTCTTCATGTGCCTCGTCCCATTTGAGTACGAGGTCTCCAACTTGGAAGTTTTTTGGGGAAACAAAATTTGCATCAAAATATTTTTTCACTATTTTCTGATGATGAGCATGAGTTATCTTGCCATTTTCTCTTTCTTCTTCCACTTTAAGGATCTATGACATTCTTAACTTTAGGGAAGAAGAAGGTATTTCTTCAATGAATTGAACTAGGGCTAATGAGGGAAGAGATATATTTGAAGGAATTACAACTTCTTTCCCATAAACCAAATTAAATGGGGAAGTTGCTATGGAGGCTTTTTGAGTAATCCTATCTGCCCATAGTGAAAATGTTGAAGAATTATGCCAATTTTTTTTATTCTAATCAATATTTCTTTTGATGATTCTTATGAGATTTTTTTTTTGTTGATTCTACCAAACCATTCCCTTGGGGATAGTAGCTAGCAGAGTATTTAAGCTTAAAACATATTTTAAGAGCCGAGTCTATCATGATATTTACTGAAAAATAAGATGCATTATCAAACATAAGTGCATTGGGTAAGCCAAATATGGTGATAATGAATTGATCAATAAATTCAATAATGGATTCAGAGTTAGCTATCTTTAGTGGAATTACCTCCACACACTTAATAAAATAATATGTTGCAGTGAGAATATATTTATGCTACTTGGACGAGTTAGGAACAATCTCACCTATGATATCTAATCCCCATTGCTCAAGAGGTTATTCAATGTTGATTGGTTGCAATGGCAAGGATGGTTTTCTTTGTCTTCCATCAGCAGTTTGGCATGTTCTGCATTTTCTCACATATGCATGAGCATCTTTGAATAGAGTGGGTCAATAATAACCTGCATGAAGGATCTTATGTAATATGGTATCTCCACCGAAGTGTCCACCTGCATGTCCATTATGGAGTTCCTGCAAAACCCTCTGAGCTCCAGATTTCTCAAGGCATCTTAGTAGTACAAAGTCATATTTTTTCCTAGACAAAACATTGTTTATGAGTTGATATTGATTAGCTTTCAATATTAAAGATCTTTTTCTTTTATGATTGAATTCTATTGGAGCATATCCATTTTTCAAGTAAAAGATTAAATCTGTATACGTGATTCTGAATCATTTAAGCTTACCTCAGAAATTTGTACAATATTAATTGACTCTTCATCATTTGATATATTGGATGCTCCAGATAGATATTTTCATAGACCTTGTCCTCTAATTATTTTGGTTGGTCTATTTTCAATGTAATATTCCTCCAAATAAGTTACCTAATTTGTTATTTTTTCTCCTAGTTACTTCTGAATAAGTAGTTTCCTTACAGCCAAGAATGGAACTATTACCTTAGTGTGTGTTTTAAGGAGAAAAGGTATAAAATGCTTCAAAGATTTAAAGAGGTAAAATTCTTATTTTTTACTTCAAAATAATTTAGTTCAGCGCCTTGAAGGTTTGAACTAAATAATGAAATGGGTGCTTCGATATTTTGATCATTAATCTATGTTAATACAACAGCGTAAGATTTTTCTAATGCAAAATTATATAAAATAAAATGTTTAGAAACAACTGGGGTAGTTAGAGAAGGTGCATTAATGATAGCTTCTTTGATCAAATCAAAAGCTTCTTTTTCACCATGTCCCTATTTAAAAATTGAATTCTTCTTAATCATCACTTGCAAAGGTAAAACAATTTGAGAAAAAATTGGAACAAATCTTTTGACAAAATTTATCTATCCTAAAATGGACTGCATGGAATTCTTGTTATGGGGATGTGAAAGTTTAGAAATTGCCTTAATTATTTCAGGATCAATACAAATGCCCTAATTTGAAATGATAAATCCTAAGAGTTTTCCTTTACTTAAATAAAAATAAAACTTTTTATGATTTAAAGAAATTCCATATTTCAAACAACATTCAAGGATTTTCTTAAGATCATGATAGTGGTCCTTCCTATTCTTGGAGTAAACAGCTATATCATCCAGATAAAGAACCACAGCTTGATTTATCAACCCCCTAAAAGCAATATCCATTTCCCTTTGAAAGGTTTCTCATGCATTTATTAGTCTAAAGGGAATTTTCTGATAGGCATAAGTGCCCCATTTTGTTCTAAATGTAGTTTTTAATCTATCTTTAGGATGAGCCAACGCTTTATTATAACCTAAAAATCCATCAAAAAATACATTAATTCAGAACCAGAAACTGATTGAAAAATTTGTTCCATTTGTGGTAATGGGAAATTATGTTTCAAGAAAGCTTTGTTTAAGTTTCTAAAATCAATACAAATATGAATATCGTCATTTTTATTCCTAATAGGAAATAAATTTTATACACTTAGAATGCCTGACAGGAAAGATAATATTGGCTTTAACGAGTTTGTTGAGTTCACTTTTGATTTGAATTTCGAGATCAAGGTGAATTTTCCTTAAATTTTGTTGTATATGATTTCAGTGGATATCATTGGGATAGTATGTTGAATGATTGAAGTATCATAAGTTTTTAGATCTTCATATTTCCATGCGAAGAAATTCTTGTATTTTTCCAATAAATGTATAAATATTAATCTTTAATTAGCGAAAATACCAAGTCCTAAGTTGATGTTCTAAGGATTTAGATTTGTTCCAAGGTTTACCAGTTCAAACCTCAAAGTTGAACTTTGGATTTTAGAATTAGTAACCTTTTTTAATCTATCTTTAATATCATAAAGATCTTTGAGTTTGACAATAGACTTAGGTATAGAATTTTCTTGAGACTTCTGTTGCAATTCACTTTCGTGTTCATCTTCATCAATTAATTGCTCATCATATGATCCTTCTGATGTAAGAAAAGTGATAACATCATCATCATCATTGAATACTCCCCAATTAGTAATATTATCAGGAATGTAAGGGCGAAAAATCGATTCTATGGAAAATCTATCTAGGCTATAATCTTCTGAAGGAATAAGCTTGGATGCTACATTTGCTAGAAGGTATGCACTTGCAATCTAAATTATTGGAATAAACGAGATATTGAATGCTAAAAAATGAGAGGTAAGAGACTATACTAATGACTGGTAATATTTAAGATGGTTGGAAATACAGTGTATGGCATTTCTTACTTGTTTAAGAATTATTTCAGAATCACCATATACCTTAAGATATTTAACACCGAGATCAATTGCTTTGGTTAAGCCCTGAACCAGTGTCTCGTATTCTGCAGTGTTATTTGTGCATTCAAATTCAAGTCTGCATGTTAGCATAGTATTTTCTCCTTCTGGATTGATTAATATAAAACCAGCTTCTACTCCTTCACTGGATTTTGACCCATCAAATTATAATGTCCAAAATAAAGTATTAATACAAGGTTTATCTATAGTATTTACACACTTAGAAGAATGAGACTGAGAAAAATTTTCAATCTGAGAATTAACTTAATTGGTAAGAAACAGAGACTTTATAGCATTGAAATTCCCTAAGAAGGATTCGACAGAGTAATTTCCAAGAATGTTATTAGTAAAGGCCATGGGTTCATTTTCTTCTTCAAATTCAGTTACTGAGTATTTGAAATGTTTTTCACGGTCTACTCTGATTTGATTTGGCTTAGCATTATGGGGAAGCCACATATGAGACCAGTCAGTAGCAAAATAGCCATGAATATTTTTTGACCAATCTCTACTTAGGATTAGACTGTAAAAATTAGGAATATTAGCAGCTAAGATATAAATTACTTGATGAACTTTTGGATTGGATGCTAATATTATAAGGACTGAATTCATTTCCCCTGATACCTTAACTTTTGTCCTGTATAATATGTATTTTTTACTTCTGAGGAGATGTATTCAATTTCATACAAATAGAATATGGCACAATGTTTGATGAGGCTCCCAAGTCAATTAAACAATTATGCACGTTTGTGTTGAATACTTCAAAAGTTAATAGAAAAGGAGGAGTGTGTGAATTAGATCTATCACCTAATAAAATAGCATCACTTGCATCAATTTTCTCAGGTGAATCATTAGGAGGCTTACCTATTCCTTTAGCTACTTTCAAATTTACAAGAGCAGGCAAGGGTGTAGTGGGAACTACATTCAATTCTTTAAGCAAGATTTTTTGTTGTTGTTTCAATTTTCTCAGCTCATGTAAATAGATATTGGCTTTAATTTTCTTCATATATTCCACTATATTGTATTCAATAGTATCATAAAATACTCATGTTTTAGAGGTAGATGGAAGAGTAGAAGAAGTTGGATTTTATTGAGAAGAATAAGTATTTTTATTAATTTCTTTATCTTTAGCAACAAGGGATGAATATTTTTTCTTTTGAGGTGACTGAGGTAAGTCAACAATATTTTTACTTCTAGTATTTACCAGAAGTGCCTCATGTTCATTTTCATCATCAGAGGTTGGAAGGATAAATTCCCATAGTGCAAGAACTTAAACTAGCTCTTCTTTTTGATATTCTTCAGCAGATGATCTTGTTTCATCATGATCTTCGTCTTGATCTGATTCATCATTTGAGATTACATTTGGGGTTTGTGAATCCTAGTTATTCTTAAAATATCTAAAAGGTTTATTTGAAGAAGATTCAAGTACTTGTTTCTTTATCTCAACCATATCATTCGACATGGTTTTGAGGACCTTTTGTAAACCTTCAATATCATAGGGATCCTTGGATGATTTTTTTTAGGGTCATCCTTAAATGAAACTTTCTTAGTTTTCCTATCTTCTTGAGAAGTTTTCTTCTCTAAAGAAAGTATTATTTTTTCAATAGAAAGAGATTATTTCATCTTTTCTACCAATGTAGCCTTATTGGCTCTATTTAAAAAAATATAAATATTAGAAGAGAGGATATACAATTATATTTGCACATCTACTCTAGGCTTAGATGTGGTTGGGATTTTTTTGAGAAATTTATTAAATCTAGAATTGAAGTCTTTGATATTTTCCCCTATATTTGTTTTCAGATTGGAAAGATCATTGATAAGGGTTGCAGTAGTATGATCATCCCCAAATTTAGAAAAGAATTGTTCTTAAAAAATATCCCAACTAGTAATTGTGCTTGATGGTAATGAGAAATACCATGATCTGGCTGACCCTTGAAAAGTATAAGGAAATAATCTAACTACACAATCTTCCTGTGAAACTTCATTAAGATTTATGGCAAGCATGAAATTATGCAGATGCTCTTCTACAGGTAATCCATCATCCAAATTATACTTAGGAAACCATCTTTCGGGATGCTTAGGTAAAGGATAAAGAGGCCCTGGTAATTGAACAACTCCATGATTTTTCCAACTTCTATTTTCCATTATATGAAGTGGATGAATGGGTGGTCCTAAAGGAGGATTTGAAGAAGAAGAAGTAGTTCCAATGATAGTTGAAGGTGAAGAAGAAAATATTATGGAACCAATACTACTTGAAGTAGCAGTTGGATACTGAGAAGAAGAAGAAGGAATATTAATCAATGAAGATTTTGATTGAGAAGATGTAAGAGAGGGAAGAATAACTAATGTTGTTTGAGAGGTAGAAACAAATTTAATCTCGCTAGTTGATGATTGTGTTTCAGAAATAGGAGTTTTCCTTCGATGAGAATCAAGGGTAAATTCAAACGGGACTACTCCAATTTTTTCACTCTTAGATCAAGTTAATACACCAGTGCCTTAAAAAATCAAGGTAACACTTCCTTCTGAGGCTTCTAAAAGTACAAGTTTTTCTGCTGAAATTGAAATTTATTCCAATTGCTTTATCAATGCCTGTACTTCAGGTGACTCTGGAGTATATTCTAAATATATTTCTTTATGAATAGAACTAGGAGATTTTGGAGAATGAACAACTTCTGATTTATGAGTAGGAGATTTTGAAATAGGACTAGAAGTCGTGGATTCGAAGGGAGAATGACTCTTGTGATGGTATTTACTTTTTAAATTATGCTTTGGTGCCATTCATAGTCATATTCCCTCCTTCTAGCGCCAAAAACGTTGAGTCCCCGAAAATCGGTGCAACAACATCGGGGAAAAATCACCCAGTTGGGGACTTAAAATCTGTTTGTTTTCCATTTGGAATGGTGGCTCCAAATGGATGTATGGGACTGATTTCCCAATTTGATATATTTGGGGTGAATGGATGATTTTATCTCTAAGTGGAACTTGATAGATGGAAATATATATAAGCTTGCAATAAACAATATATATATATATATATCCCGGGGTGAAATATATTCTTTGTGCGATCTACAAAATAATATTTCAGTGGATGAAAATAAATATCATACATTCACTTAGAGATGTGAAAAACATTTGAGATAATCGATTTAATTAAAAATTTAATTAAATCAATTTAATAAAGCTTATATCACAACTTTTAAAAATGCATGTATTGCATATATACATAAATGATAACGTCATAACATGTTCAAAAGTGAATTAATGTCAAACTGTATTCAAATAAATATATAAAACAAAATATCATAATATAAAATAATTATTCCTCATTTGAAACTCAAATAGAACACATAATATAAAAGTGCCATATATATGTTTACTCTGCTCATCTGAGAAATAACGCTTGGTCCAACCCTTTCTATTCAGAAAAGTATAATAGTACAGAATTGCAACATTAGTAAATTCTTCTTTTTCAAAATTTCAGGACCCCTTATTAAAAGACATGAAGGGGTTTAAATAAAAAAAATAATAAGTCTTAAAATAGTCATTACAATAAAAACCGAGGAGGTTTCAAACAACCTTCCCAAAATAAGTAAAATTAAAACAGAAATAGAAATTAAAGGGGTGATTTGTTGTAGGACTGTCCTGTTGTCCTTTCTTCCATTTGCTCCTTGAGTTGAAGAATATTAAGCATAGGCTTAACCTCTAGAGGTTGGCCTAGCCTAATGCGCAAGTGTCCGGTGAAAACAACATTATATAATGGAGGTAGCATGTATGAGGATGTATATGTAAGACAACGAAGCATAAGTCATTGGTTGTGAGGCTTTACTAAATATCTCCAATATTTTTCCCAATCTAGGTTTTCAATCTTCATAATATGCTCCTATTTTACTTTTGACACTTCCTTCCACTGTCTTATTAAGTCTTTTACTAAAGGTAATGCACCAGGAGGACATCTGTCAATAAGATTTGTTGCGATAAGGTTCTAGCTGACAGTTCCATAATTTTAGTGGCAATGTCCTTCGCTCTGCGAATTGCTCTTTCTGCATTCTTCAATTGTATATCCCAGTTTGTGAATAATATCTCGTTCTTTGAATCTTCAATTCTAGGCAGGTTGGTATTTTGGCCATCAACAGAATCCTGCCAAGTGATAAACTGGGATACCTTATCATCTATGTCATCGAAAATAATCCTCATATCGACAATGTGATTCACAAGTGAATCACTATGTTCACATAATTCAAGGATGCTTGTTAATTTCTGACAAAATACAACATGTTGATGTGCCAATAAAGTTTTTAATTCTAATGCTTTTTTCTTGAACGCATCAATATTTGGGCTATCTTTCATTTTCTCAATAGAAAGTTGTAGTTGATGAATTAGAGTATTCTTAGAACTAATTTCACTTTGATGCTGAATTTTCAGTTGGTGCAGGCTCTCCTGAAGATGTGATGTCTGTACCTGTAACTGCTAACTAATACTTTGCTTTTCTGCTTGTAACTCTAATTCAAGATGGATGATCTTTTCATCCTTTTGTTTCATCAGTTGATTAATTTCTGATGCTTTTTCAATGGTTTCAGAAGCATAAGCTCCCACGAACTGTGATAAGTGAGTTAGATCCTATGAAGGATCTAACTGTGTGTCTTTCCAAACAATGTCCATTGACATATATTTTTGAATAAGAGTCTGAGATTTCTCTGTTCTTCTTATTTTCTTCTGCCTGCTAACAACTACCTTGTGCTTAGGACTATAAAAAATGTCCAAGGGAGGAATCTCTTGAATATTAATAATTATCTCAGAGGTTGGGAAGGTTAGGATGAAATATATTCTTTCTATATGCTTACTACTTTGTTAGATGGCCCAACAATAAATGAGTCCTGACTTGTAGTCGGAGGATTTTGTACAGTTTGTTGTTCGTCAATAATCATAGCTCTTTGTTATTCCTAGAGTTTGAGGTCAAACTCCTTCCAAATGTCCTTTAGATTGCTTAGGAAATATAGATTTAGTGTTTAAACTTCAACTAGTTTATCCTGATCTATTGTATTAAGGACTTCAGTATCCTTAATTGTCAGTTCACTTTCTTTCTGAGCTATGGTTTGAGAAACATCCAAAATTTTGAGTGGAATTGTCTCTAGTCTCTTATTTCTATATTGCTGAAACTTTAGTAATTTTTTTGGGTGGAGGTTTAAAGTTGCCAAATTTTTAACTGTAGCATAGTTTTCGACAATCTCAAATTCAAAATCATCATATTCATGCACAAAGGGGCTGATTGTCACTTGTGTAGTGAAATTATTGGCGAATTTAAGTGGATCATACTGCCTGTTTGGAATTGTAAATAATTTCAAACACTCAATCTAACCAATCTCCACAATAGCATGTTTATAGTTGTCCAGTACATAAACACCACAACTAAATGGAAAAGAAGGCCATAATTCTTTCTTGGCATCTTTCAAAAATCTGGTTAGGCCATTTCCAACAGTCTGATATGCAACTTCTCTAACGAGAAGCTTGTGGGGAATGTTAGCCTCCTATACCAATAGGTTTCATCTTTCATGATTGTCTTGATTGAATTATGGAATATGTTCAAACCTTCTTACTTGAGCAAAGGTGTTCCATATTCTTAAAAAAAACCAAAAAATCAAAAAAGTTAAAAAATGTAAAGAGGGTATACCCTAAAAGAAAGAGGGTAAAAAGAATAAAATGGTCAAAAAAGTGTATTTTTGCTCAAAGAAACTTACTAATCCATCTATTTCCCATCCATTT
This sequence comes from Pinus albicaulis, assembly GCA_034641835.2. Taxonomy (NCBI): domain Eukaryota; kingdom Viridiplantae; phylum Streptophyta; class Pinopsida; order Pinales; family Pinaceae; genus Pinus; species Pinus albicaulis. The sequence goes on along the minus strand of JAXQQM020064994.1, from coordinate 52,803 downwards.
TCCCTTCATTTATTCCATTTTGATGTATATTTGATATCCATTCAGGTATTTAATTTTAATTTTTCAATTTCTAAAGTTTTTATGAAAGTTTGGTTTTTAGTGAAAAATTGGCAGATTCAGAAATTCCTGTAATAGCTCTATGGTTGATGTGGTTGCAGGACACTTGGGCACGAATTGAATGCATGGATGGACAGCTTGGGAACTAGGATTAAGCCATCTATGCTTAGTTCGAACAGAACAAGCTTTATTAGGCCCATTTGGTGCTAGTCAATCATGACTAGTCATTCAGAAATCCCATAGAAATAGGGCAGTTTTGAGATTCTATGGGATTGGTCATATTTCTTGGGATAGGAGTAATGAATTCGAATTATATAGGTGGATGAGAGTAGATGGGTTTGTTTGAGTGAATATAGATCAGTTTTTTTCATGAGACTTCTTATTTAAAGCCAAAACTTTGATGGCTTATGTATTAACTTAATATACTTTTATGCTGTGACACCTTTGGATTGAGGAGCTAATTTGAAGACTTATGTTATTATTATTTTTCTGTTCAATGCTATGGATGTGTAACTGAATTTAAGCTTCTGAGATCACCTCTCAAGTGTGCAAGGCAAGGGTGGAAGGGCCCCCATTCCAAGCTAAGTACACTTCCTTATTAACTAGTTTTATTTCCTTGTAATCTGATTATTGTAGAACTGGTTTTTCAAAGCTTTATTTCAGATTGCTTTATGGTTCATGCATAGTGATTGATTTCATTAGTTCATAGCTTATTCATCACTTTATCGAGTTGGAAAAACAGGTGTTCAAGTTGAGCATCCCTTCTACTAAAATGATTATATTTAAACCAGTTTCCTTTGTTTGTATGCAAGTAGTTTCTTATTGAGATTTTGATATTGAGATGAATTATGATGGAATACCTTATGTGTCTCTTAAGTTAAGAGTTTATTTCATTAATAATTTATCCATCTTAAGTTCTTGGCTTTAATCTCTGATTCATTAAGTGGTAATTGAGGTGAAATTGGACTTCTTGAGTCAAGAACCATTTCAATATTTTTCCTCTTTTTAAACTAATTGAATTAGAATTATAGGATGTATTACTTTCAGATTTTGAATAACTTATCTTTCAAGGTTTGATTACATCTGATCTTCACATATAGTGAACTTGCCTCAAAGCATAAACAACCCGGATTGATAAGAAATAATTGTGTTAATTTAGGTACATAAATTAGCTCAACATTTTGGCGCCGTTGTCGGGGAGGCAAATATCGGCATAGTCAATAGAAAGATAAATTTCAAAACAACAAAAACATTAGTTACATTTTTTAGTTATGTTTCTTTATGCCTAGATATAGAGATCCTCAAGGTAGATTTGTTAAAAACCCCCCACAAATAGAGATAGGATCATCAAACACCCCAGTTACTGGTAATCCAATAATTGAGGAATTGGCAGAAAAACAAAGAAGTGGACAAAGATTAACTTTGATTGAAAGGAAAACTTTGTTAGCTTGGGAAGCAAAGCAAAAACAATCTTCAAATTCTGGAAAACAAAAAGAAATTATCAAAGGAAAACAATCTGTCTTTCCATTCATAAATCCTCCTATCTTCCAGCAACCTGAAACTCCACTTAAAATTGAAACAAATCAACCAATGGCAGAAGAGGGACATGGATCTGTTATTCTCACTCCTGAACAACGAGCTGCATATGAAAGACAACAAATAGAATGGAGAAGAAAGAGAGAGGAGGACGCAAAACAAGAAAATGATAGAAAAATAGAAAACGATCGGAAAAGACAAGAAGATGGTAATGATCAAGAGACTACCTTTGGCTTTCCAATAATAGATACAAGTGAAATATTAGGAGAAGAACTGAAAATGAAAAATATTCCACCTTCTGTATTGCCAAATTTTTATGGAATGTCCACGGAAGATCCTGATGCATCTATGTTTGAATTTGATATTCTATGTAGAACATATGGATACACCGATGATATTCATAAACTTCGTCTTTTCCCTGCAACATTAAAAGCAGCAGATTTGAAATGGTTTATGGGTTTAGGAGAACAAACAATAGCTTCTTGGGATGATATGAGATCAGTCTTCCTTAAAAAATATCAAGCTTATTGTAGATCTAGAGATTCAAAGGAAGATATTTTCATAATGACACAACAAGAAGATGAAAGTTTAGAAGAATATTTGGAAAGATTTTTATATAATCTACAGAAATCTAAACAACACTCTCTAAATCAAGAAACCATTCGAACAATCTTCCTCAAGGGTATAAGGGATGAATACCTTGACATCTTGAATGTGATGGGTAAAGGAGACATTTCAAACCTACCATTCGAAGAAATTGTTGACTTATGTCAAAAATATTCTAGAGGAAGAGCAAAAACATGAAGAAGAGAAGTAAGTTCAAAAGCAGCAAAGTCAGCTGCAGGAGGGATAACAAGAGCTGAAATAGGAAGCTTATTGGAGAACTTCAAAACAGATCTCTTGAGTACATTAGGGACACAAGTAGATGTGCTAAAGGCAAATAAGAAGAAAGAAGAACAAGAACAAGCTCTAGCAATCTTTTGTCCCAAATGTAGAAAGAAACATCCATTGAGAGAATGTCCTTTGGATAGTGTTCAGGTTTGTGGTCTTTGTACAAAAAATCATTCCACAGAAAATTGTCTAAGATTGAAAGAATTACAAATGAATTCAATGGAAGAAGTGCCAGGAATAGAAGGTTTTTATTATGTAGCACCACGAAGACCATGGCACCCTAGGATGCCTCAACAAAATCAGCAACAATTCCCTCAACAAAATTACCTCTATCCACCTCAAAATCCTTGGACCCCTCCAATGCCATGGCAAGCTTGGCTTCCACAACAATATCCACAACAACCTGCACAAGGTTGGAGAGGATATGGTTATGGAAACCAGCCACCTCAACAGTATCAACAAAAATACCAGCAAAAATACCAACAGCCATTTACATATCCACAATCCATACCATTTCAACAACAACATTCTGCATATCCACAATCCATCCCATTTCCACAGCAGAATCCTCCACCGTTGTTGACCCAACCACAACAGTTACAGCTACCCACAAATCAACCCAGACCAACTCAATTACCAGCCCAACCAATGGTAAATCCGAATAATAAGGTGGACAAAGCTGCATACACTGTAGAGGAAGCAGCATGTTTTCCCACATATTCAATTCTTCCTCTTAATGAAGTCCATCTAAGGTCTGGAAAAGTACTTAAAAAGGATTCTCCTCCAATCATAGAAGAACCAACTGAACAAGGAGAATCACCTGAAACATCACAAACTAAAATACAAATTCAGAAAGGAACAAACATTACAACACAAACACCACCTTATCCTGAAAGGTTAGTGGAACAACAAAAAGAAATAACACTTCCCGAATTTGATATTTTAGATGAGTTAAAAAATGCTTATGTAAAAATTCCTTTGTTGAAGGCAATTAAAGAAATACCAATATATGCTAAAACAATAAAGGAATTGTGCATTAAGAAATCACAAAAAAAGAAGAAGGATCCTACTACAATCCAAGTCATTGGTAAACTAGCAAGCCTCATGTCTACACAAACCATAGTAGAAAAATATATTGATCCTGGTATCCCTATGGTTACTATATCAATAAATAATTTCTCAGTACCAAACACATTAATAGACTCGGGAGCAGCTATAAATGTAATGACAATGGAGACAATGAAAACTTTGCATTTGAACAACATTAGATCAACCTCTACAATCTTAGAACTAGCAGACAGATCTAAAGTTGTTCCTGAAGGAATATTGGAAGATATCATAGTCTCTTTGGATTCATGGGAGTATCCCGTTGACTTCCTTATCTTGCAACCAAAAACAAATTTGGGAGGACATCCTCTAATCTTAGGCAGACCATGGTTAGCTACCGCTGATGCCTTCATAGGATGCAGATCAGGAAGCATGATTATTTCACATGGAGATGAAAGAAAACACATTGCTCTTTATTCACCTGCACAATCAAATTCTTTAGAATCAGTGCTTGAAGCTCAAGAAAAACAGCAAACTAAATCAGTTTTAAGTATAAATCAATTCTTTGATTTAAGAAAAGAAGAAGAGAATGAAGACTTAATGGATATTTTCATTTCAGAACCAAGTATTTCAGAGCAGCTTAGAGAAATCCAATATGAAGCTGCAAGTAACCTTTTGAATCAATGCTTTCAGGAAACTTGTACTGTTCAAACTTTGCGGAAATCTTTTATAGACATCTTTCCTGTAAACACAATCTCCAATCCAACAATAAAAACAATTGAGGTAAATCCTGGAAAAAATTTAAACATTGGAAACGAGTTGCAATCAGCACAAGAGCAAGAGGTAATTGCATTATTACAGAAATATTCAAAAGCTTTTGCCTGGGATTATACTGACATGCAAGGAATCCATCCTACCACATGTGTCCACCACATCTATACAGATGATCAACTCAAACCTATAAGACAACCTCAAAGACAAATGAATCCCATGATGAAAGAAATAGTGAAAGAGGAACTGCAAAAATTGTTAAATGTTGGATTCATCTATCCTATTTCAGATAGTCAATGGGTTTCTCCACTGGTTATTGTACCAAAGAAAAATGGAAAGTGGAGGGTATGTGTGGACTATCGAGAACTAAACAAAGCTACACTAAAAGATCATTTTCCTCTACCATTCATTGATCAAGTGTTAGACTCATTAGCTGGGAAAAAAAAATTCTCCTTCTTGGATGGGTTTAGCGGATACAACCAGATAAGAATAGAAACAGAAGACCAAGACAAGACAACATTCACTTGCCCATGGGGAACCTATGCATATAATGTTTTTCCATTTGGTTTATGTAATGCACCTGCAACTTTTCAACGAGCAGTGCTTGCAATTTTTGCTGATCTAATTCATGAATGTGTAGAGGTTTATATGGATGACTTCACAGTTTATGGAAACACATATAATGATTGCCTAAATAACCTTGAGAAAGTTCTAAAACGATGCATTGAAACAAATTTGTCATTAAGCAATGAGAAATGTTATATGATGTTGACAGAAGGAATAGTTCTGGGACACCATATTTCTGCTTCAGGAATTAAAGTGGATCCAGCAAAAATCCAAGTCCTAGTAAACTTAATGCCTCCTACAACACAGAAAGAGGTAAGAAGTTTCTTAGGCTATGCAGGCTATTATAGACGATTTATTGAAAACTTCAGTAAAATAGCCCAACCTCTGTTTAAATTATTAGCAAAAGATATTGAATTTCACTGGGCAAATGACTGTCAAAATGCATTTCAAAATCTAAAAGAAAAATTATCAGTTGCACCCATTCTCCGTGGGCCAAATTGGTCTTTGCCATTTCATATATCAACTGATGCATCTGATACCGCAATAGGTGCCTCCCTTGGATAGAAAGAGAACTTGTTCAATTATGCAATATACTTTATAAGCAAGAATCTAACACCTGCAGAATTGAACTATACAGTCACCGAGAAAGAAATGTTAGCCGTTATACATGCAGTAAACAAATTCAGACATTATATAACAGGATATCAAGTTTTCATTCATACAGATCATTCAACAATCAAATACTTGATGAATAAACCCATCACCAATGGAAGAATAACAAGATGGTTACTATTATTGCAAGAATTTAATATCACAATACAAGACCGGCCAGGCAAGGAAAATCAAGTGGCTGACTTTCTGTCCCGCATACATTCACCCAATGATCCAAATCTGGTTGCAGATAACTTTCCCGATGAACACCTGTTTGCCATCACAGTAAAAACACCATGGTTTGCAGACATTGCAAACTATTTATCTACTGGAAAGTTTCCAACTCAATTCACTAAAAAGCAAAGACACAAAATTGTTAGAGAAAGCTCTAGGTATAGTTGGGTAAATGGTGATTTATTTTATACTGGTTCAGATTTGATAATTAGAAAATGTGTGCGAGAAGATGAAATATTAGACATTCTAAGAGCATGTCACGATGAACCATGTGGTGGCCATTTTGCAGACAAACGAATAGCATATAAGGTGCTGCAACTGGGCTACTACTGGCCATCCATCTTCAGAGACTCTAAGAAATATGTCAAGCAATGTGACAGTTGCCAGAGAACAGGGAGACCAATCACAACAGATGAGATGCCGCTGAAGCCACAGGTCATCATAGAACCATTTGAGCAATGGGCACTTGACTTTGTTGGACCCATCAATCCACCATCAAATGGAAAGAAGTACATCTTAGTATGTACAGATTATGTAACCAAGTGGGCAGAGGCTAAAGCAGTGAACAGAGCAACAGAAGATACAGTGGTCACCTTTCTTTTTGAAGAAATCTTTGTCAGATATGGAGTACCTAGACAAATTTTAACAGATCAAGGAACACAATTCACATCAAAGCTGGTACGAGATCTAACAGAGAAATACAAGATCAAACACAGGAAATCTACACCATATCATCCTCAAGCAAATGGGCAGGTTGAATCAACAAATAAAGTCCTAGAAAATATCATGACAAAAACAGTACAGCTGAACAGAAAATATTGGTCTGAAAAATTACAAGATGCACTATGGGCCTATAGAATCACATGGAAGAATACAACTGGTTTTAGTCCATACCAGTTAGTATATGGAAAAGAGGCCTTATTGCCTATAGAATTTCAAATACAAACATACAGACTAGCAGCTGAACTAGGACTAGACCTGACAGAAGCACAACAGCAGCGGATCATGGAACTGAATCAATTGGATGAGCATCGTCAACAAGCCATAGAACATACTACATTGGTGCAACAACAAAGAATGAAGTGGCATGACAGATATATCAAAACAAAGACATTTTGCAAGGGAGACTGGGCATTACTTTTTGACTCCAAATTCAAAGACTTAAAAGCAAAGTTCACAACACACTGGCTAGGCCCATATGAAATTGACAAAATCTTTGACAATGGAGCAGTCAAGATCAAGACAATCGACCAGGACTCCACCTCCTTTATAGTGAATGGACATAGGCTCAAAGTTTATAATAGGCCTATCAGTAAAGAAGCATTTATGAAACAACTGATAGAAGATACAGAACTGGAAGTCATGGCACACTAGGCTCAGCCATCTTCCAGTCTTGTAGTTGAATAAAAAAAAAAATTAAATTAAATTAAAAAATAAAATAAAATAAAAAACATAAAAAAATAATTTGTTTGCTAGTGAAAACCAGGCAACTGGCACTCAGCAAACATGAATTCATAGGGGAAAACCGGGGCAACTTGGACTCTATGAATTCCTTATTCTTGTTCTACTGTTCTCACATAATTTCAATACAGGTACTCTCCATCAACAACTGACTTGAGGACAAGTCACATCTTAAACAAGGGGGAGACTTGCATCAGATCTTTAGCTGGAAAGCTGAAGTATAGAAGGAACTTGCATTGTCAACAGAGGGACCTGAAAGACCTGCCAATGTCAAAACAACATGTGCATATTTTGTAAGCAGTGCAGAGGGACCTGAAACAAAGAATTATTACAGAGGGACCTGACTAACAATTCAAGAACCAGAGCATGAAGAACAAGGAGCAGCAATAAAGTTTACTTTTTGATCCATCTACAACATCTGATTAATTGATTTCATTCCACTTGTACAGACATCATCCAGGGGAGTATATGTATAGTCATTTTGTGCTTGAAAATTCAAATTTTTCTTAGAAATTTTTAGTTTTTGTTAAGTCGAAATTAGTACCTGAGGATATTCATTATCATTTCATATCCTATATTCCCTATACATACCCTATAACCCTTATACATCATATTCCATTTCATTTCCATACATATTCATTTCATTAACCCTTAAGTATTTTTCTTTAAGAGCTTAAAAGACCAAACTGGGACAACTTTTCAACCCGCACATACAACTCAAGCATTAGTGATGGTGATAATTTTAAATATGACCCAAGATGGTCATTTTAAAATTATAAAGATATGCTATATAATCCAAACAAAAATCATGCGCTATATGGAAATCAAAGTAAATATATACCATATCAAACTATATACCATAGTCCAAATGGTATGCATGCGCCATAGTCATATATATATATCATAACCCAAAGCGCATATGATATAATGGTATAAAATATATGATATATGATATAAGTGAAGGCATATGGTATAAACTTAGAAAAGGGCGCATATGATATAAGAAATGGTGTACGGCCGCGTGAAAACTATATGGCACGACTGTGCATATAAGTATTGCGGCGGGGTATTGTCAAATGATAATTGCATACACAATACGAACAATGCCTGGATATCATTGCACGCATGAGGAGCACACGACGGTGGAAATAATGTTATACGCATAAAATGATGATTTGGCATCCTCATGACACAGTCGGGTGACTGGTCAAACAGGACGGCCATACCAACCACGCACTGTAACACCAATGAACGAGAGGCGCACAGTACACCCATGAAACGGTCATGAATTGACCGAGTTCTTGATTGTTTAAACCTCAGTCCTCATTGCCAAATAGCTCAGAGAGATGATGTTTGAAGCTGCAAACTAGTGAAAAGAAGGGTGAAGCGAGTTTGGGCGGATTTAATAAGGAAAATCATCCCGGTTTTAACGATCAGTGATCACCGATTTTTGGGATTCAATCAGGTAATGGAATAATTGTTTAAGCTCGGCAAACAGTGGAAGTATACGTTGTGAAGTATCTGTTATTAATGGTTATGTTACTCTGCTCTTGCCACCAGTCAATTGAACGGTTGAACAGGGATTTGGAGCGCCGGATATTCCTCAAGCGCTCGTTGACAATAGGTAATGTCGAAACCACAGCACTAAATCAGTTGATTCACTGCGTAAATCATGGCATAAACTATTAGTGAATCGCGCAGCATTTTAATGTGAATTCATTGCATGGATAACACGTTAGGGTCTGGCATTATATGTGGAGTTTTAACGATGTGCCGTGTTCATAACGAAGTCTATGAACAGAGGAAGCACCGAAATATGATTGTTATGGCGTGTTTATGCTGCATGGCGGTAATTGTTGATTGAATTGTGCGCGCTGTTGATTGAATGCGCACTACGCTTTGTTTTGTTGATTGAATTGTGCGCGCTGTTTCCATTAACATTTCAACAAACAGTCAATCCCTAACGTATTATATGCATGAAAACGCCATATGTTATGAACCCTTGCTGCCTGTGCATTTTTGTTTTTGTTTTAACCGAAACAGGGGATTGAAGTTTCTAAGGGCCGAATGAGTCATGCCATGTGCGATTTTTGGTTGCCAAAGGGAGTTCGATTACCGAGCCATTTAAAACTCAGATTAAATGCGCTGTGTTTTTTTTATCATTTGTGTTTTGAGGCCGAGAGCCATATGCATGCGCTGTAGTCAAAACACTCCTTATTTTTCTTGATTGTACATACACAGTGAACCTATGGTTTGATTTTGGCAATAGTATAAGGCGATGAGCATACATGGAACATTGTTTGCATATGTATTTTGTTTTCAAGAACAGAGATTAGCATATTGACAGGGGTATACAGGTGTTTGGTTGTTTGAACAGGGAATTAAAACAGTGATGCTGCAGAGAAAAGAGTAAACAGAAGTCAGAGTTAAATTGTTGAGAGGAGGAAGGTAAGCTTCTTTGCTTTAAAAATTTCGTTTTGAAAACGAACAATAGTTATTTTTTTGTCAAGATGAAATTAGTAACAGCAGAGGCATTCATTCATTGGTTTTCAAAAACAATGTCAGTCAGAGTAGAGCCAAAATTTCAGATAGAGAGCTGGGGGAAGGAAACTATAGAAAAAATTTACCAAGTAGGGATGATAAGCTTTTTACAAAAATTTGATGGCCACTCTGAACAGATAACCAGGGACTTTATAAATAACTTCAGTCAAGACCAAACACGGGTAGGAGATGTCATTATTCCTGTAACCCAGGAATATCTTTCCCAAGCTTTAGATCTACCCATGATAGGTGAGAAGTATTACAAAGGCCTGCACTTCAAGGAGAAAGCTTGGACTTTCTTTCTTGAGAAGAACCGGAAAGGGACTTTTGATAGAACAAAAGGGATACCTAGGGAATGGTTCAATGAACCATGGGGTGAGTTGGTTTTGGTCATCCAGAAGTTTTTGACTTGTGATAGAGGATATAGCGTTGCCCACTTGTATTATGTCAGACTTCTACAGCATATTAAGGGAGAGGATAGGATTAACTTGCCTTATTTCCTATATAGGAGCCTCTTGAGAATGATTGAAACAGTAAAACATGAACACAGGCCTAAAGCAGGACAGATTTACCATCAAGGATTGATCAAAATCCTAGTTGAGTATCAGGTGAGGTCACAGGGCATAGTATGGAGAGAGTTCATGTCTAAAAATAAGTTCATTGAACAGATTAAGGAAGTACAGGATAAAACAGAGCAGGAAAACAGAGGATTGATGAACTCACCCTTGTATCCCAGAACAAGAGCTAAACAACAGAATAACATGGCCATGCAGGAAAATGAAACATCTGTTATGTCTATTCCTAGAAGATTTAGGAATAAAAGTCCCATTAACTTAGACAAGGAAGAAGAAACATATTCCCCAAGACAACAAGAAGAAAATGACATTGCACAAAAAGAATTTGAGAGGGATTCTTCATATGATGATGCAGCAGCAACATCATTAATGAAAACAACACAAGATTTTGAAAAAGAAATCAATGCTGGAAGAATCAGGGACTTAACTGACCAATTGGAAATTAGCAAAATCGTGGAGAAACAATTAAAAGAGGAAAACAAGGCAAATAAGAAAGATAATGCTAAATTGGTTAAGGCAAATGAAAAATTAAAAGAAGAATTGGGGAGACTGAAAAGGAAAAATAATCTACTTTCTAAGCAAGCATTTAAGTGGTTAAAGGAAAAGAATATGTGGCAGGCAAAGTATGAAAAACAGAAGGTCAAAGCAGCTTTTTTCAGGGAAAGACATGACACAGGTTTGGATTGTTTGGCCAGGGCAGCACAACAGGAAGCATCTACAGGTACAGCATCTACTACAGAGAGAAGAAGGTCAAAGAGGAATAAGCAAGCATGGGGACATGCTTGATGATAAGCAAGGGAGAGATGTTGGGCCTTAGTTTTGGTCTTATTTTTGCTCAAAGACACTTACTAATCCATCTATTTCCCATCCATTTTCCCTTCATTTATTCCATTTTGATGTATATTTGATATCCATTCAGGTATTTAATTTTAATTTTTCAATTTCTAAAGTTTTTATGAAAAGTTTGGTTTTTAGTGCAAAATTGGCAGATTCAGAAATTCCCGTAATAGCTCTATGGTTGATGTGGTTGCAGGACACTTGGGCACGAATTGAATGCATGAATGGACAGCTTGGGAACTAGGATTAAGCCAGCTATGCTTATTTCGAACAGAACAAGCTTTATTAGGCCCATTTGGTGCTAGTCAATCATGACTAGTCATTCAGAAATCCCATAGAAATAGGGCAGTTTTGAGATTCTATGGGATTGGTCATATTTCTTGGGATAGGAGTAATGAATTCGACTTAGATAGGTGGATGAGAATAGATGGGTTTGTTTGAGTGAATATAGATCAGTTTGTTTCATGAGACTTCTTATTTAAAGCCAAAACTTTGATGGCTTATGTAATTAACTTAATATACTTTTATGCTGTGACACCTTTGGATTGAGGAGCTAATTTGAAGACTTGTGTTATTATTATTTTGCTGTTCAATGCTATGGATGTGTAACTGAATTTAAGCTTCTTAGATCACCTCTCAATTGTTCAAGGCAAGGGTGGAAGGGCCCCCATTCCAAGCTAAGTACACTTCCTTGTTAACTAGTTTTATTTCCTTGTAATCTGGTTATTGTAGAACTGGTTTTTCAAAGCTTTATTTCAGATTGCTTCATGTTTCATGCATAATGATTGATTTCATTAGTTCATAGCTTATTCATCACTTTATCGAGTTGGAAAAACAGGTGTTCAAGTTGAGCATCCCTTTTACTAAAATGATGAATTAAAACTAGTTTCCTTTGTTTGTATACAAGTAGTTTCTTATTGAGATTTTGATATTGAGATGAATGAATTATGATGGAATACCTTATGTGTCTCTTAAGTTAAGAGTTTCTTTCATTAATAATTTATCCATCTTAAGCTCTTGGTTTTAATCTCTGATTCATTAAGTGGTAATTGAGGTGAAAGTGGACTTCTTGAGTCAAGAACCATTTCAATATTCTTCCTCTTTTTAAACTAAGTGAATTAGAATTATAGGATGTATTACTTTCAGCTTTTGAATAACTTATCTTTCAAGGTTTGATTACATCTGATCTTCACATATAGTGAACTTGCCTCAAAGCATAAACAACCCGGATTGATAAGAAATAATTGTGTTAATTTAGGTACATAAATTAGAGTGTAACCCAGCTTCACGTTTAGCCCTTTCTTTCTGAGCCATGGTTTGAGAAACATCCAAAATTTTTAGTGGAATTGCTTCTAGTCTCTTATTTCTATATTGCTTAAACTTTAGTAGTTGTTGTGGGTGGAGGCGTAAAGTTGCCAACTTTTTAAATGTAGCATAACTATCGACAGACTCAAATAATTTGTCAAAATCATCATCTTCATGCACAAAGGGTCTAATTTTCACTTTTGTAGTGAAATTATTGGCTACTTTAAGTGGATCATACCACCTGTTTGGAATTGTAAATAATTTCAAACACTTAATTTGACTAATCTCCACTATAGCATGTTTTTATTTTTCCAGTGCATAAACACCGCAACTAATTGGAAAGGAAGGCCATAATGCTTTCTTGGATTCTTAAGAAAATCTAGGCAGACCATTTCCAATAGCTTAATATGTAACTTCTCTCGTGAGAATTTTTTCAATAACATACAAGGCTAAGACATGTGGTTGAGCTAGGCTCCCAAATACTCATACGCAAGTGAATGACTCCTCACCAAACCACTTTCCTATAGAATTAAAGTCATCTTGGGCCTCTTTCGAAAGTGTGGGGGATTTCTCATTAAAAAAAAATTGAAAAAGGGGTAGAATGACTCCATGACAGATTTTGTAAAAATTATTTTCATATTTGGATTTCCATAGAATACTATGAAATACATGAATGGGAATAGGATCCTGGGTAGTCCATTTCCAGCCCATGGCTAGAAAATCTGATGTAAAACATATATCATCCATAATATAGTTTCTCATATAAAATTGAGGAAGGATTTTATAAGAGATAGAACGGTTCTTTCTATATTCTAAAATCTGGGTGACAACATTATTTGAGAGAATATTACCCCAATCCATAACGTAAGCATTTTCCGCTACTTCCATAATGGGACCCCATTTTACTGAAAATCTAGTTGTGTTCGTTATGATTGCTCCTCCATTGCTTTATTGGCATCAATTTGATTTCATTTTCCTTGGTGAACTGTGCAAGGAATTCCTTATCATAAATCTTATCAGGGTCTGGAATATGGTACATTTGCTTCAGGTCTTCCACTTTAAAAGAACCAATCATTATTCCTATGTTGGTAAGGAAACTCATATTCCCGATGTTAATATTTTCGATAATACAACTTACTATATTAGTATATGGTAATATCTTGGGCCGCGTTGAAATTTGGTGAAGAAAATAATTAGATACGTCTCCAATTGTAGCTTCGAAATAATTTGGAGCATCAACTATTTCCTTTCTTTGGATTTTGCAAGGTTTCTCGTCTTCAAACAGCTTATACATAGATTCCCATAGAGGATCGACTTTCAGGTCCACAAGTTGTATCTGTAAACAGGGGAAACATCTCTATTCTCTTGGAGGTAGTAGGCACAGGTTTAACAGGAGCCATGTGCTTCTTTGCTTTCTTCAAAGCCTTAGACATTTTCAGAGAATTTTGCTTACTCAAACTTGCATGTAAATAATCAAGAAAGAATAAGTGGAAAGAAGGAACCTTTTAGTTTTAAAATACACACAGATACCATAGTAATAGAAACATTTCAAATGGATGAGACTTTGCATGCTGATGGTATATGAATTGAATGCTAATTGCAGGAAAATGATTATGGCGGTATGGGCGAGAAAACCATTAATTTATGCCATTGATAACTGAAATAGGTTATCATGCATATATAATTATTTCTCAATTAAAGCTAGATCTATCGCGTTAAATCATGGATCATGCATAATATCTTCATTAAATACTGATGAGCTTAGCTTTTTCCGCTGATCGCGACATCACAATTGTAATATCGGCGAAATTTCATAGTATACAATGTGTGTTTGTTAACAAGAGTGTGATGTGCAATGTGCAATGTGAGATATGTTGGGAATCACGATTTCCGTTAGACCGAAACCCACAGGTGTTAGTCAATGATCGCATCGCCAGAGATAAGGATCCATGAAAGGCGGTTAGTCCATGTCGCGAAACACACGGGGAGCGTTGGTTTATCCAATGTCCAACAATCTCCCCCCCAACACGAGTCGGGTTTGTATCGAACTCATGACCTATGCTCTGATACCACTTGTTGGGAATCACGATTTTCGTTAGACCAAAATCCACAGGTGTTAGTCAACGATCGCATCGCCAGAGATAAAGATCCACGAAAGGCAGTTAGTCCATGTCGCGAAACACACAGGGAGCGTTGGTTTATCCAATGTCCAACAAGATATGTGTTATCACATTAGCGAATATGATCAATAAAAATAAGAACATTTAAGCTTTGGGAGAGTGTGATGTGATATGCTTTATCACATAAAGAAATATGAGAGGTAAAAAATAAGACTATTGGGGAAAATGCAATTTGCGAAATGCAATATCTTACGTGGAATAAGTAGGTCCCATGGGTATTCTTTATAAGATTTCTTATAAATATGGTTTTTTTATATAAAAATGTTTCGTTCATATTCATCGGATTGAAAAAATATTTCAAGTGATTATTTTCGAATTATATATGCTTTGTAATGATTTCACAATTGTGATGAGGCAATTTATCTCCACTTAAGCCAAATTTTAAAAAAAATCATCCACTTTTGATCCATATTCCTATCAAAATAAATACTCTAAGGGTTTATTTGCTTTAACTCTAAAAATTAAAAGGGTCCCCATTATTTTCTAAGGTAACTATGGCTTAAAATAATGTGGGTTGTTGATTTACACAACAGGTTCGGGTTCAAATATGAGGTTTGACTTTGAGGTTCGTCAAACCTCAACGAATTTCAATTTTTTTTCTAGGTTCGACAAACCCTGTGACTTATTTCTTACCATCTAAGACATCACAGAGGAGGAAAAGCACTTTGAAACCCTTATGATGCTTTGTTTACTTTTAAGTGGCATCTGACTTAATCTCGAGAGAGGCTCTATTCTAGAGACTCGGAAAAATTAGAATTTCAAGGACTCTATTCACTACTACCATGCACCTATATGAATTTGTTCTTAATCATATCCACACACTATGTAGAGTATAAAATCTTAACAATGACATCATTGAGTTGAAGTAGGAGTGTCCTTCCTCAAGAAAATTGTTCAAGATACATATTAATGAACTGCAATTCTTTCCGCAAGAGCATATCCATCCTAGGGATGGTGTCTTCTTTCACATGGTCTAATGGTGCTAAAATGAATTCCTTTGGAATAAAAATTAAACCATATACTTTCAGGTAGTAACAATTCTCAATTATTTTAGTGAAAACTAAGCTCATCATTAAGTTTCAGTAGTTTCTCGGGTTGTTTTTTTCCCTTATTTTCAAAAATAGGAAGGGTTGGAGTGGTTTCCCAACAGTTTGGAAAACCTTCCAAGAGAATTGTATATTTATACATTGACCTTTTGTGACCTTATTTCATTCTTCATTCATTCTCATCCTGAATATGGACCCCCGTTGGGGTTTGAAACGTCGACCATTATTTTATGATATTGTGGATAATCCAGATTCTGCAAACAATGAAAACCACAGAAGTTTGAAAACCATCATTGGATATTGTTGCTATGTTCTGACTAATGTATTCTTGTCCCCATTTGAGACGCTCCACTTGAAGGCCCTCAATGTCCTTAGCCTTCCCTCCACTAGCTTTTTGATGCCCTCTTCTACATTTTCCTTAGTGAATACATCCACTTTGTTTGTGATTTCCAAGGGCTTTCCTCTCACTTCTTTCTTCTTGTAAATTTGTTTTACATGTGCCAACAACCATTACGCTTTCAATATATCACATTCCTACATTTGATTTTTGGCTTGAAATTTCTTCCCAAATACCTTAAGATTTTTTCTCGCCATGGCCAGCAACGCCTCCTACCTTTCTTTTACAAATATGCCTTTTTGATTCTTTATAGCCTGTTTGTATGCCTTTATGCTAGTTTCAGTATTTGTGTAGTTTCATTTAGCTTCCTCAGATACCTTGTTGAACCAAGAGTTAACGAGGAACTGATATGATTTTCACATTCTTTTCCCTACTTTGACTTCCATTTTTAGCTAGGCTGAGATTAATGGCCTTGATAAATTCCTCACTGTTTTCCTTCATTGTAACGTCAATGCTAAGAAATGGGTTGTGATATTAGTTTTAATTCTTGTTAACACTGAATTATTTCCCTATATTGGTTGTTGGCTTATACTGATTTCAACACTGTTTCCTTTGTTGATTTCACTTTTATATGGCTTCATCTCGGCAAGAATAATTTTGGCACTACTATCTCAGTTTAATATATGGGCGATCTCAGGATCATATATGTATAGTGATCCTGGTATAATGCTTTATCTCCACACGATAAATATATTTTCTTGAAGTTCATATTTCATGATCTCTCGACATAATTGTCATGACACATCAGTTGCTATGGTCTCAACACATCATTACAAAATATTTTCCGCCCCTTAAGATCCTTGTCTTGCACTATTTCGATGACTTGCATTTGTTGATTCACATTCTAGAATCTCTTACCCGCTTGGTATCTAAACACTCCGTGGACTATGAAATTTCGATCTCACTACAGGAAAACTCTCGCTCCCAGTCAAATTAGCCACTCGATCTAGCACAGGACATCGACTACAATATCGCTCCACATTGCAGTTCACTTTCAAATTGCCTTAGGGTTCCATGATATGCCATAGGATATCTCTCACTCTTGCAGGAAATTTGATGCTCATACATACATACATACATACATACATACATACATACACAGCACATTAAGTCCCTATATTAATAGTGTAGCCCCTTAGTATGTTAGTGGAGCCCCCCTTATTGTTATTATTGTACCCTTGTAACCCCCATTTTGTTATTATTGTGCCCTTAAATTATTATTGTTAGGTCGGCTAGGATTACATTGTGGCCCATTAGGATTACATTATGGCCCCATGGACTCCTATATATAGAAAGGAGGTTTTGTAAATTGTATCATCCAAGAATTGTTCATTCATGTAATGTATTGGAGGTTGCCCCCTAGAAGTGGCTTATTTCTAAGGCGTTGATATCTCTTTTCTTCTCTTTTTGGAGCTGGTTACACAACATTTGGTATCAGAGCTTTGGATTCTAGGGTTTCGCTGCTCCAAACAGGTCATCGTGGCATTTTCGCTATAACGTTTTTTCTACGAAGTTTCAGAAGCTGAAATTTTTAGGGTGCGAAGCCGAAATCCTGAGGAAGCTTGTCTAAAAATTTCAGACCTTGGTTCGCAATATTTGCGGAGATATCATCTGTGGAAGTCAGGTATTTTTTCAAGCTCCTAAACAGGTCATCGTGGCATTTTCGCTATAAATCTGTTTATACGAAGGTTCAGAATCTGAAATTCATATGGTGCGAAGCTGAAATCCTGAGGAAATTCATCAAAAAATTTCAGAGCTTGGTTCGCAAAATTTTTGGAGATATGATCTGTGGAAGGTAGTGCTTTTTCAGGCTCCTGAATTTCATCTCAAAGAGGTGATCGTGGGAAAAGTTTAATAACTCTCTCTCTGAATATTGGATTGGAGTTCCGTAAAACGTGGTCACCAGTACACGGCCTTTAGTTTCTTCGCTATCAATTTCATAGACAAAGGAAAAAACAGTGACACGTGGCAAGTCGTACAAGTTCGCTCTACTGAACCAGTCCAGAATTAGGTCATTGTGGGAGATTGGACACAACTTTGTCTTGGAGAATCCAAATCAGGTCAGACCTGTGGCATTTGAAAGAAGCTTCAGAGGGCTACTATAGGGCTGAATTTCAGATATCGAAGATTTTCAATTACAGAGATAATTCAATTTCAATATCGATCTCCTAAAAGCTAGTAAAAGGTGTGTATTTTTTTTCCGAATTGCATAAGTCTTGTTTGAAGAATCAAGTTGAATTGATTCCAAGGGCATATTCGAGAATTTTTGTCAGTAATGGGTTCTATTATGCCTCCAAAAAATAATTCCATACCCATTAAGCCCTCAGAAAGCTATACTATGACGCATGAGGAGGAAGAATTGCAATATGAGATATCAAAATTACGGTACCAAGTGCAACAAATTTCGATCTTAAGAAGAGCAACCGAAGATGAAATAGATGGTTTAAAAGCAGAAATGGAGGCTAAGTTGGATGGTTTGAAGGATCAAATAATAGCTAATATGGATGATAAATTAGTGGAAGATCACAGCGAGCATCAACAACAAGTTCTCAAACTCTCAAAGGATAACCCAACTTTGGTGCAGAATCTAATGAAAGAACAGGAAGATCAACATCATATCGAAAGAAGTTATGAAGCAGTCATGGAAACAAGAACTCAACAAGTACGATCAATTTCAGAGTATCTCAGTAAGTGGAAGAACTTTTCTGTAGAATATTTCACATGGGAGGATGAGAATTTTATACAGAAGCATCAAGAAATAATCAAGCGTTGAGGACAACACTTGTTGAAGGAGAGGGGCATGTTAAGTCCCTATATTAATAGTGTAGCCCCTTAGTATGTTAGTGTAGCCCCCCTTATTGTTATTATTGTACCCTTGTAACCCCCAGTTTGTTATTATTGTGCCCTTAAATTATTATTGTTAGGTCGGCTAGGATTACATTGTGGCCCACTAGGATTACATTATGGCCCCATGGACTCCTATAGAAAGGAGGTTTTGTAAATTGTATCATCCAAGAATTGTTCATTCATGTAATGTATTGGAGGTTGCCCCTCGAAGTGGCTTATTTCTAAGGCGTTGATATCTCTTTTCTTCTCTTTTTGGAGTTGGTTACACAAGCACACACACACACACACACACATATATATATATATATACATGTTTTCTCTCGCCACTACAAAATCGATATGACTCGCTCTTATTCCAGTAGCATGAATCTAAGTATGATTATGGGCATTGCATCCCTATCTATAGATATCTATATACTCTCAGAAGCAAAGCTTTAGTCAACGCTAATTTTTTTTTAATGCCATGTTATCCTCTTGTCCTCGGTAACATGATACTATTATCATTTTGGTTCACTCTAATGGTGTGGCATTCACTCATTATGTCTACAAGTCAAATATATTTCTCAATCTCCATGATTAGATTATTTTGTTGTCGTGGAGACTCACACTCTTTACGATACAAATTAAAGTGACTACGATCTTGGACTATGACCAATATGTATTGTTGTAACCTCGTGGTATAACATATCTCAGATATCAGTGACTTAGAGCTAAAAAACTCCGAACCTGTGATTATTTTGAGATTGGATCTTAGATCATAATTGTCTATATTTTCAAATCTGCATGATCCCATAAGACTTTCTGATTAGGACGTAAAATTTTGGTTTTTTATCAAAGTTTTCTTATGATTCTATTTTCTACATACCAAAATGGCATACTCATGTGCAAGAATTGAAGTAGATATACTCTAGCCATGGAAAAATATCTCTTGTAATACGGCCTTATCACAATGACTTCAAATCTGTAGCAGTGATATATCTCTTACACCTGGGTTTTGATTTGTGCAGAACCTTGCATAGAATTATTGTTGACAAGATTGCGTCTCTAGCACAATAAACCATGCAGTTGCTGATATATGATTAAATGGCACAATTATGAGAATGAAGATAAATGAAAAAGGTGTGTATAAAGTTGAACACACCCTTGCATTATGACAACTTTTATTATTAGTTGAAATATCGTTGTGGTTCAAATATGAAGAATATAAGCTAAGAAAGTTTTTCAAATTTTTTTGGAACAATGTGATGTTTACCTTGTTCAATTGATTATCCTTAATTATCAGTAGCTTACTAATATTGAATCTTGCTATGTCCCTTCTGAAGGTTGGAATATAGGGTCACTGTCTCTAAAGGAAATAGCTCGAAAGGTCACATTAATTGCATCTCCAGATATTATATCGACAATAGTTACATTTGTTGAAATGAAGGTGTTTTGCAAAAATGAGGCATGACATTGAGATGTATCAGAATCACTGTACAAGAATCAATACTACTGAATTCTCAATTGTGAAATAATGACTAGAAGATAGTATAATGCACAAAAAGTTGAAAACCGATATTCTTGGTACTGCCTAGGGTTTTACCTTGAGAAATATTTATCAAAATTTTGTATAGATGATGCATGTGGCCGAAATTGAAAGATGGACGACTTGTTGACCAGAAGTTCAAGGACTTGCTTGATAGATTAAGCAGATCTACCAATATTAAAGCAGTTTATTTGAGATATATATCTTATCCTGGGAAGTCATAATATTTTATTACTAGTATGATTATGTATGACAGCCAAGATACATCTTAATGATGTATAGGCTTCAGCTTTTCAGGATTACATTACCTTCATCTGGCATATTGAACCTAGTTTTGGCTTGTATTGTTGAGCTATGGTTTTTCCTATTGTTGATTATGTTGTGCCATCAATATTCATTAGAATCTATATTTGATGTCAGAATATGTTGGGATATATAATCTTGACTGCTGATATCCTTACTATTGTTCTGTTCCTTGACTTTTTTCTCAAATTCAACAGTGCATGTCAAGTATACATATAGCCTAAATGTTGCAAGATAATTTTGAGATTATGTCCAACGGATGATGTGTCACTTAATTTTTTCTTTGTTGGAAGACTAAATTAATGTTCCTAGATGATTGGATAATTTCCCACCGGCCTGTATATGTCAATGCCTTTCTATAGCTATAGACTTTATTATGCCAATCCATGAAGAACTACACCAAGCTGAAATTTGATGGAATTCACACATTCTACACTGCCTTTTCACTTAAAAATATATTAGACTACACAGACATGCCATACATGACGAGGCTTCAATTATTTATTTGTACATGGGTACTAATTTCTTTTTAACATACTTAGCTATATTATTTCTTCAAATTGAACTCACTTTTAAGGACCAAATTCCCAAATCAAAGTATTAATCTTACTGATGCCTCAATAATATGATAGATTTGAATCTAGTTCATCCACAAGGATCAACTCTAGTTTGAAATGATTTTTGTAGAAGATAATGTAATTAGAACACTGATAAATCTGTAAACTTCCATGGCAGTCTTCAACAAGAAATATATACTTCAAGCCAATCTAAAGAATGAGACCGAAACCTTTAGTTGTAGCCATTTCTCTTGATATTGCACAGGTCGGCTTAATTCTCCTTGATAGTCATATATGTATACCTAGTGAATTCTAGAAATCATGCCAATGGAGAGTGCTGCAGTTGCAATTTGACCACTACAATTAGACTCAGAATATTCGTTGTTATGCAATAAGGCCTAAGTACTACAACGCGGCTCATATTGAAACCTTAAAACTGTGGAGAGAATTACAATAGCAATCATCATTCCTTGTCATTGTCAAAATGATTGGTCTACAACTTCTGAAGTAACCCAAGGTTGAGAATAGGTCTTAATACTACAAACTGTGATCTTAAATTCAAAAATTATGAGCGCATACCTTAATTGCAAGGTTGCAATATTTACTATCTTCTTTGCATGGATAAGACAACCCTTCGATCACTTTAAGAAAGGGTCAAATGTCCTGTAAAAATAAAGATATTTTTCCTCCAAAAGTGTTCAAAAAATAGAGATAAGGATGTATTATTTCAAAGTATGATGCCCTAATGAGGGTCGAGGCTGATTTTGGAGCGGGGTCCCTTAGGACCGCAATTTTTATAAAAATATAATATTTTTTCTAAGTTTAAGTTGTGTGCGATAAGCAAAGCACAATTCATAGGGCTTGGGGCGAGTCAAAGCCCCTCATGAGTCGTAATGGGCAAAAGGGTAGAACTAGGGGTCACAAACCACTGTTTGTGGACCTTAGATGAGTGTAGGAGAAAGCTATAAATAGAAGTGTAGATCGAGTAGGATTGGACAATAGGTAAGTGTGAAGTAAGTTTTGGTATGGCATTCTGAGCTTTAAAATGAATTTTTCTAGGTATAAAAGGCTCCTTCTAGCTGTGTGCATGGAGACCTTAGTCTTGCTATGTGCGGACCTCACTGGTTGTGTGTGCGGGTAGAACTGAATTATTGTAAGGATGTTATGAAATTTGAATGAATAAACGACTATTTTAGGATAATTTTGAGTATAAAATGTATCTGCGTTTTTATTTATGATCTATTGTTGTGTAATATTTCTGTTTGCTGCATTATTTGTGTTTGGATCGTTTGCGTAACTATCATCTTCCGTATATGAATGTTTAATGCATAGATCTATTACTGTCAAAACTGAATGTTATGTATTAAGAATATTGAAGTGATTGTGGAGCCTTATCCATGCGTGCGCAGGATAATCTACGTAATTTGACCTAGATATGATTGGCTAGGGTTTCTGGCTAAGGTTTATGTTGTGAAGGTCATATTTTTGTTGTTATATATCTTAAGACACCCACATAATTTAATTCTCTCTCAAGGTGTGGAAACCTAGTTCCAGCACCCCCCATACTACTTCGGGTGAGAATTTGACCTATGGAAGTAGGTCACTCCAGAAAGGGCCAGTATTAAGAGGGATTTTTTTGGTTAATCTTAACTTTGAACCTGGGTCAGGACCCCTCAAGCCAACAGTTGATTTTCTTTAAACCAAAATTTCAGAGCACAATCAACCTTCTTCACTGCCTCTCATCTGATTTTTAATGAATCCTAAGGGCTGAAGAGATACTACAAAACACACAATCAAATGATATTTATCCAATTGTGTTTGATCTAGAGCTGAAATATTTTCAAACGAAGGCTCATCTCACTAGTACATATGGTCAATTTTTTGATGCTTTAGTTCCGACAGTTTTGACGTATTGTCGAAAAGTTTCCCAATTTTTCTCAATTTTTTTAATCCCACCAACAAGCGTCGCTCTAGCAACGTTTAGGGATTATTTTCAGAATAGCAACGTTGAGGGGTATCGTTAGAATAGAAACGTTTGTGAACCAAGCGTCGGAATAATGAATTTTATTAAACAAGTGTCATCATAGCGACGTCTATCAACCAAGCTTCGAAAACCATCGAAATAATGATGTTTGGGGAAAGTGTCGGAAGTGCAACGTTTGTGAACCAAACAGCGGAATAGAGTTGTTTATGAAACAAGCATCAAAATAGCAATGTTTGTGAACCAAGCGTCAGAAAGCGTCATAAGTGTGACATTTATGGCACCCAAGTAAACGTGTTTGGGTCGGGTTGGGTGAGGGCGCCCAAGGAACGTGTCTGGGTGGGTTGGGTTGGGTCGGGTCAAGTTGTGTCAGGTCATGTCAGGTTGGGTCCTATCAGGTCGGGTCGGGTGAGGACACCCAGGTAACGCATCCGGGTAGCTCGGGTCGAGTCGAGTCGGGTCGTGTCAGGTCATGTCAGGTCGGGTCGTGTGAGGTTGGGTTGGGTCGTGTCAGGTCATGTTAGGTCGGGTCATGTGAGGTTAGGTCGTGTGAGGTTGGGTCATGTGAGGTTGGATCTGGTTGAGTCAGGTCAGGTCATGTCACGTTGGGTCTTTTCAGGTCGATTCATGTAAGTTCAGGTCATGTGAGGGCACCCAAGGAAATTTGTTCGAGTGGGTTAGGTCTGGTCATGCCGTACTGTGAAGGCACCCTTGGAAACACGTTCGGGCAGGTCGGGTCAGGTTCGATCGGGTCGTGTCATGTGAGGCCGTACAAGGAAACACATTCAAGCGAGTCGGGTTAGGTTGTGTCGTGTGAGCGTGCCCAAGGAAATGCGTTCAGGCTAGTCGAGTCGTTTCATCTGAGGGCACCCAGGAAAACACATTCGAGCAGGTCTGTTGTGGCAATGTCGTGTGAGGGAGCCCAAGGAAACGCGTTCAGGCGGGTCAGGTTGGGTCAGGTCATGTGAGGGTGCCCAAGGAAACGTGTTTGATGGGGTCAAGTTGGTTTGGGTCAGGGCATGTGAGGGCATCGAAGGAAACACGTTCAGCTAGGTCGGTGTGCGTCAGGTCAGTTCGTGTGAGGGTGGCCTGCGAAATGCGTTCAGGCGGGTCGGGTTGGGTCTGTTCGTGTGAGGGCTCCTAGGGAAACACATTCAGGCGGTTCGGGTCATGTGAGGGTGGTCGTATCAAAAATTCTAAGTTTTGATCACTTGTGTGCCTTATATTGCATCTTTGTGCGATCTGTTTTCCGTTTTCTCCCTCGAGCCTTCATTCAGGCAGGTCGGGTCGTGTCGTGTGAGGGCGCCATAGGAAACAAGTTTGGGTCAGATTGCGTGAGGGAGGTTATATAAAAAATGCTAATTTGTGATCTCCAATGTGCCTTGTGCATGTTCGTGCGACCCGTTTGCCATTTTCTCCCCCTTCAAGCCTTAATCGATGTTCGGCCATTTCAGGTCGGGTTTGGTCATGTAATGGTGCCCAAGGAAACACATTCGGTTTGGGTTGAGTCTGGTTAGGTCATGTCGTGTGAGGGCACCCGAGGAAATGCGTTCAGGCAGGTCATGATGCAGGAGCATTCTGCTTGATTTTCATTAAAATATTGTGTAAATAGGGGGTGATGTATTTTTAATTAGTTTATAAATTATTATGCTCATTTTAATAAATTAAGAGAGAAAATATGAGTGTGAGGATTATTGTAAATATTATTTTAATAAATGGAGGATATGAGTGGAGTTGAGTTAGGTAGATAATTTACGGATCAGGAATTCCTTCAATGGAACTCAGTTGAGTCAAATAAGGGATAAATCTATTTTAGATTTTGGTTGAGATTTGTGTGGAGAAAATCATGGATTGGAGTTAATTCATAATTGTGTATAAATATGAAGCTTGTGAGAGTGAGGAGGACAGAGAGAGATAGGTAGAAATAGTGTGAGAGTTTTGAAAAGTCCGAGAGCCGAGAGGCCCACAAATGTAATATTCGGGCAATTGGTTTTGAATCTGAATTTTCTTATGTTATTATATACCCGTATTTTATTTGTGTTGGCTCTCTCTCTTCTTTATATATGTTTAAGCTGAATATGATGTGAATTTAATGACGAATTTGATGAAGCTTCCATGTTAAGGAAACATGCACTCTATTATGTGCAAGGATCTGTTTTATAGCAGAATCCCTGCATCATTTGGTATCAGAGCCAAGAAGCTGAGTAGTTATGAAGTGGTTGATTCTATTTTGGCTTTAATTATTGAGAGAAGCACACCAAATTAGCAAGGTTTATTCTATTGTGGTTTGAGTGTGAAGGAGAGATCCATTGTGCATTGATTTGTTTCATCTACTGCGCTAAGGGTGCTAGTCTGTAATGAAATATTTACACACTAGCACCATTAATGAAATGTTTAATGGTGCAAAGGGGCGATTAATGAAATATTTAGCCCATGCGATACTAATATAATTTTTGGTTGACCATTAGATGTTTTTTCTATTGTTGAATCTGCAAATTATGTCTATGCCATATATGAATGTGTGAACGCAAGAATAATTGTGCAAGTGAAAGACGGAGTTTCCAAGTGTGACAGCGGGTCATCCTTTCCTGTGTATACTTAATCCAACTTTGTTACTGGACGAGCGAAGCGAAAAAACATCATATAGGCGCATTCCTCCCAAGTTTCAAAGTTTCCTTTGTGTGTATCCCACCAACATGCTAGAGTTGTGCACATGGCAAGATCGAGTGCCCAGAAACTTCGATCTTCGGGGACATCCTTTTCCATTTATTCCAAAAATAAAACAACATTACCAAAACCATCAAAATATGGAATGTCTCGTACCTCTTAGGAGATGCAACGTAAATTTTTAGTGACTCTGAGGCAGCGTAGCGTAGAAATGTCATGCAGGCGATTCTGCCAGTTTTCCATTTCCTCATCTGAATCAGAGAAGCATGAGCTATCCTTTTCCCAATACAGCATCCCATCAGTAGTTGGTTTGATCCAATCCTCATATCATGCGGTAAATTTGTATATGTGGACTACATATATTCTATGCACACTGGTTCTATATATCTCTCCCCTTCTATAGGATCCAAAGGTACTACAATCCGAGGACCATTATTTTCAAATACCATACTCCTGCGCTTCAAGTTGATGATGACCCCCATGTTGATATCCCAATCCAGTTCTAGTAGTGCAGGGTAGGGTTCGGTATCATCAAATATTTATATTACTTCAAAGTATGCACATACCTTGACTCCAGCAATATCTACCATAACTTGTGGGAGTCTTCCCAATGGAGTATCCTTTTTTTGAATATCCATGCGTGGCAGAATAGTGGACCATTCCAGCTTTGGTTCACCCATCTTCTGCTAGGTTTTCTTAGGTAGAACATTTGTATCAAATCCTAAGTCTAGAATGACCTTATCCATCTCATATTCCCCAATCTGCACAGTCATGCACATCTCTCGACTGGTTCTCTTCTTATTCTTATAGATATTATTTATAGCCTTGGTCTTGGTTCGAGGCAACTCTCTATCCGCGCAGCTATCTATCAGATCTTGAACTTTGTCTACTGGTTTCTGGCTACGCAGTAGCTTCATGCATGCTTGCAAGAAGGGTTTGACTTCGTCATCGATCTTTTATTCTATGATTGACTTGGATGTCGAAGCACCTGCAGCTACAAAATCCTTTCTAGCTTCTACAAAAGTCTCCTTCTCGCTTTGTAGAAGCCTTCCTAATCCAAGGATCTGCATCAGCCTTCTTTCCCTTGTCTTCTCCAGTCACAACACCACTTCGTGTAATTATGTTTACACTCAAATCATCTTCCCGCAGCTCAGCTCTAACCATTTGTATATTATGTGTAGGTGTCTGCAGTTTCTTCTTGTGCATTCTAGCAATGAAAATAGGACGACATTCAACAACAAGTCAGAATCATAGTTCATTTTCCACAAGCCAGAATCTATCCATGTCTTCATCTCTTATACCTTTTAAGATGGGTAGCTTCATATGTGCAACCATATTTCCTACTGGTGGTGGTGGGGGTGGAGTAGGAGATGACCAACCCCTGCGCCAGCTCGACTGTGAGGTGGATGGAGGGTTACCTCCCACAAGCATAGCTTCACCACTCTTTTTATCACTATTAGGAGGGTTTATTAGAGGGATGTGTATCAATCTATCATCTCTTTGGTTGATTCGAAAGTACTTCCCACTGCGCATAGTGCTTTCAAACTCATTTGGGGACATTCACTTTAGGTGACAACAAAGAACATCGTTTTTTCACAATAACATTTTAATCATCAAAGACAAAGAGTGTATGAAATTACCTCTCACTCCTTTGAAGGACCTACTTTTTGCTTCAGAATATGACACAAATTTATCAACCGTGAATTCTATCACAAATCCACCCAGAATGTTGTCAACCCAATGGTCTACCATGCAAGTGATGGTGTTATCAATCTTTTCTAAATTTCGGATCAACTCAGGCATCCACTGAGTGATTTTATTTTCCTTCCAGCAGCTTTGAAACTTAGCTAACATTGATAACCACTCCTGTAATTCATATACAAAGGTCACAAATAATATTTCGTGGAAGTCTGTGAAAATGTACCTCTGTTCCCACTCTTCAGTAGAAAATTTATTACTTCTATTCTCCTTGATGGTGAATTTGCGTATCTTTTTCTCAAACCAGTCTTCTAATTCAGTCATTGATGGCTTCCACAACATCTAATATCTCTCAAAATGATCCTTATCCTGGTAACGAAACCATTTTTTGGCTTGAGGGGTCTTGACTCAGGTTTGGAGTTAGCACGCAACCAACAAAACCCTCTTACTATTGGACCTTTTGGCAATGATCTACTTGCATAGACCAAAGTATCACCCGAAGCAGTAAGGGGGCATGTTGGAACTAGGTTTCCACACCCTGAGAGAGAATTAAATAAAGTGGGCACCCACAAATATATCTTATTAAAGAGATTGTCTTGTGTACCAGAAACCTTAGGTCGACTAGCACAGGTTAACCCTATGCGCGCACACAGATAGTAGATATAAAATCCCTTTAATGGCTCTAACAGATCTATGTAATTTAATATTAATCCTTTAAGGTAACATATCTATGCATATATATTATGCATCAACATTATAAACATGCACGCAAACTGATCCCGATTACTGATAACATAAATCATACACAGAAAGCATAATTCATACACAGAAGCGAATCACAAATGCATTATGTTAGCTCCTTGTAACTTGCAAGATTGGAAAATTCAAACTACAAAGAGAACACTATTTCAACCACTTTGGGATTCTAGGATCTAGCCCTCCCGAATCCGGAGAGGGATCTCTCCAATAAGTGCAAAGATGGATTTATCTTTAAATCTTTTGGGTAATGATATTAGGCTAGTTATGAAGTTCGAGGGTTTTTGTTTGTTTTGGATGGTTGAGCATGATTATTATTTGAGTGGAAAGTTCTAAATGGAAAAATTTTCAAAGGTGTGAAGTTGCAAGTAATCGGAACAAGCTTTGGCTAAAAAGATAGATATAACGCTGGTTTTTAATCCATTGGGCTATGGAGTCATAAAAGGGCTTTAATTGTGCAACAATTCAAGAGTGATCCAAGGGGAAAGTCATCTATATCACAAGATATTTGAGATTAAATTATGGAATGGGAACAATAAAAGTGTTGGAGGGGTGGAAATAGATAATGATTTCAACTAGGATCCAGAGTCTGTCCAAAAAAGAAAAGCCTTTTAAGAAAATGTTTAAAACCAACCAAAGGGCAAGGCTCACCATAAACCTCTTTGGACAAGATCATATTAAAGATAACTCAAGAGACAAACAACCCAGTAATCTGCATAATTACCTTCAGAAAGGATGAAAAACACATAAGAGAAACAAAATGCAACTTAAGATCAGATAAGGTACTTTTAAACCTAGTCTTATTTCAGTAAACAGTTAGGGAAACTTTCAGAATCTACCTTTGGAGAAAGAATCTAGAAAACGGGGCACACCATCACTTTTCTAGTCTAACTTTAATAAGAAAATGATGAAAATAACTTTCAAGAACAATGTTTAAAGCAAATAGTAGGATGAGGGAACGCCAGCATTCCTAACTTCTTAAACTGTATTGAATCATTCTTAAATAAACAAACTAGAGGAAAACATTGAGATAAATCTTATCATTCAGAGAAGGGTATTGTAAACAGTAAACCCTAACTCTATGCTTGTTGTTCTTTATCAGGGAATAAACAGACAATATGCCATACACAAAAGGAAAAAAATTACACAGAAAGGAGTACTTCACCAGTGATATAGACCAAGATCCCAAGAAACAGCTTGTTATTGATGTCAAACCAGTTACGATCTTCAGGTCTAATGTTTCAATTCAGCAATCATATTCACTCATCAGCCTAACTATTCAATCACAAACAGAGCTTCAAGAGCCTTTGAACATTATTTCAATTAGAAGTTTCAAGCACAAGTATATTTCAAAGTTCTGCAACCAACATTGTTTCATCTTCTACAGGAGTATTTATAGAATAAATGAGGAGGTGGGATGGGATAAAAGATCTTCAAGGTTCAATTAATAAAGATAAATGCTTCTCGGCCTTTGAGGGGCTCAATGGAGAAGTTTACAGATATTTGCTCTGTATTAATTGTTTTATTTTAAGATTTAAGCTAGGTGGGATGTTTTTGTTGACTTTAAGGCTCTGTGTCATCTTGTAATAACTCTGCTGATATTTTTTGCAATAAATCCTTTGGCCGAATTAACTTTTGGAATGCGTTGAGGTAAATATCTGATGTTCTGATAATAACTCGGCCCCTTTTGAATGCTTTGAGGCTACAGGTGGCAATCTGGTAGCTGAGAGGAATCAGTTAGCCTCTTATGTGGTAGTGGAGGCATCCTCTGTCTAATAAACATTTATGATTTGTCTTTGATTGTGTTTAATTTAGTGGATTAGGCTTTTAATAGTTGATCTTAGCTTTAATCCATTAAATTATGGATTTAATATTTAATCTTCAGTTCTGCTATGGTTAGGTCTTCAACACTAATTCTCTTTGATTTTTTTTTAATTCTTTGTGTCTTGTTGATGTATAGGTGCTACAAGGGCTCATATGGCATCAATGCTCATGATGCATTGATGAAACGTGATGTTAAACCCTATGGAATGATTTTCCCTTTATGCACAAAGGCGTGGGGGACCGTCATCCCCGGCCTTTGGTTTTCCTTTAATAAAATGGAAAAACCATTTAAAACCTGCAAAATACATAAAAACATTATAAAATCCTCTGTATTTGGTATAACTTCTTTGGAAGTTTCAGGTTTGAAGCATGGTCGTTGAATGACAGCATCCAACGGTGGAGATTGTGTGCAAAGATTAAAAGGGGAGGGGTGGGAGCAAAGGTGGAGATTTTTAAGTCGGGGCTGTTGATCTTGCAGAGATCAACGGTCGGAGAAAATGCCATAATATAATGCGACAGAGTCACATTCCGCGAAAATATAAGAAAAACAAAGGAAATGTGGTTAACATCCTTTGGAGGAAGAAATATGCACAGGAAAGAAAATTGGGGTTTCAAGATGCTCATGGGCCGTCGGATGAGATCAGCCTACGAGATCAATGGCGAGGATTGATCTATGAAGGTCCTTTGGAAAAGTCGGAGGGCGATAGTTGTAACGAGAGATTAGATGTAAGCCGTTGATCTACAAAGATCAACGGTGGAGGTTGCACGCGATGTAATGTAATAGAAATGGGGAAGCAGTTCTGGGAGGAGAAACTGACGGTATCACACGGAGGAAGGGGAGGAAGGTGGTTTCACCTTTTTGAACGCGATATGCATTAGAAGGTGACACGTGGCGTTTCAATACCGCCCATTTCACATGATTTTGGAAAATTAATGCTCGTGCTTAAAGTTACGCGATATGGAACGTCAACCGTTAGATCTGGGGCCTCAGATAGAACGGTGGGGAGTGAGCACGATATTGATAAGATGCGCAGGCGGAACGAGGTGGGGGCAGAGAAAGGAAGTTTTAATCTGAGCCGTTAGATCTAAGATTGGATGGCTAAGATCAAATCTGAAGGGAGGCAGGACCCACAAGGGTCAGGCCTGTCAGAGTTAATATGGGCCATTGGATGTGCAGGATCAATGGCGGAGATTGTATCTGGGGATAAATGGAAAAAATAAACGAGGCGGAGAAAGGGTGAATAAGGGTCGTTGATCTGTAGAGATCAACGGCAGAGATTTGGCCAAAAACATTATGAAGCGGGGCGCATGAATTTAACCAAAGTCGGGAGGAAAGATCTGGACCGTCGTATGTTGACACGTGGATGACCTGGATGCAATCGGGGCTTTGCGATCAGCGGGGGAACAAAAATGAATGGTGCCGATGTGATTAGCTTTGGGTCGTCAATTTGCAGATCAGATTGATGGTGGAGGATGAATCGGAGGAGTGGCCAATCGGAGGGGGAGCAATAAAATATTACAATGCGCCAATGGAAACCTTCGATGCAATACAACACTGGTCGTTGATTGGTATGGTGATCAACGGCGGAGAAGGGCTCCGACCAATGAATGGGTGGGACCCTTCATAACACATGAAAATAAAAAATTAACGAAATACAAAGGTTTTATGGTGTCGGGGCGGGTTATATATATATGAGGTTAAGCGCCCGTCTGCGGGGCCTGTGGATATGTGGAAAATGCAAAGCGACCAGGGCTTTATATATATAAGGGCATATCGGCATCGGAAACACAGTGCTGGTCTTTTAATCTACCCATTTTGTAAATATTCGATGCGAGATTCTATTTACCATTGATCGGTTTATAAGATCAACTGTTCTTCTCATATAATAACATGAACCGATGGGTTTAGACCAAAACTTAGGATAATGGGTTTTTATGAATTAACAAAGGGAAAAAGTGATCGGGAATGGTTTATATGAAGTGCTAAGCGCCCGATTGCGGGCCTTTGGGTTTGTGAATAAAACAAAGGAATGGGGATCATATATAAAGGAGCTAATCGCATAGGAGGTTTTATAAAAGCCAAATACTTGCGCACTCCAATTTGTTTAGATGCGATAAGTGCTCGGGACCATTAGCACTCAGTTCTAGTGCTAGGGCATATGTAGGGAAGTGGTTTAGGACTTAGCCCAAAAGGGCTTAAGCCTATAGTTACAAAACTTATTTTTCATGATTTTTTCAAGGTTTTCTGATGGATTTGGGGGTTTCTTCAAGGTTCAAAAATGAGTTTTAAACCTTGAAGAGGGGATTTTATGAAGGGAAAATGGGAAAAAATGAAAAATATAGGAATTCCATGGGGAATAAGGGGTAAAAATGAAGGTTAATTTTGAAGTGAAAGGAAGGAAAAATTGGGGAGAAAGGGATTTTTGCAGCAATATTTTCTTCATGAAATCAGTAGAATTTCTAAGTTTTAAAAGGGAAACAGCAATGAAGATTTAAACAAGGGCATGATGTCTTCATGAGTCTTCAAGAGATAATAATTTTTCGCAATAAAACTTGTTTCTTGAAGGCTCCAAAATGATTTAGCCACCTTTTGATATAACAAATTTTATAGGTGGCTAACAGTGGCTCCACTTGGGGATGGTGCCTTCTTGAAGGCATCAAGAACTTCAGACTTGCATTCTCTGGGGGCTAATTAGTGCCTCATCCATTGGGCTGCCTTTTCTTTCACTTGGATGATATTTTTTTGCTCTAAAAAATGTTTGCAGCCATGAAAAAATAATGGAACTTCATCAACACAAGCTTTCTGCCTACCCAATCCTACAGATCTAACATTTTTTCTTCTTTAGAGTGCACTTGGATTGGAAAAGTCTCTTACAACATTTTATTCTTTTGAAAGAAAAAAACATGATCTAATTCTACTCCTTATTTCTCCACGAACTCAGATTAAATAGTTGATTTCATATGCTTCTCTACCTAATCTACTAATCAGTTAGGATTAAACAGTCTAACAATTTTTTATTCTCTAATTTCTAAAACTGAAATTTAAAAGAATAAAAGTCAGGATTGAAAAATATAACTCGTTGCTGATCTATGGCGTAAAAAACAAGTTGCACATAGATATTATTTTACAGAAATTTATATTAAAATGGAAGGCTTAAGATCTGAAAGTTCTAAGCACTTCCTTCATCTTTTTTCAGCTCTGTTTTTGCTTCTGTTTGAGCCATTTTTTCCTTATTATCTGGTTCATATTTTGAGCTGATTAGAACCAGTTTTACCTCTGTTTTGACTCAGAAATTTAAACAGATAGGAGTCATTCTTCTTTTGAAAACTTAGGTTCGGATTTTGAGTTTGTTTGAACCTTTAATTTCTAGCCTAATCTACATACTGATAAGCCAAGATTAAGTTGTTTGGCAAATAAAATTCACTATCCTATCAGCAGTCAATTTAAAACTAATTACTTATGATTAGGCTGTATTTCTAATTAGAAGTGTGTTTTTCAGGAGTGGCATTTAAGCTTTCACACTTTCAGACTTTGTTTCTCTCTTTTTTGGTATGGGGCTGTACCTTTATTGTTTTTACAATCTTCCCTCTTTTCTTTCTTCTATTGTTTTTGTATTTTTACAAAACATGACATGGTTCAAGAGAAGTAATGTTTGAGCATCCTGCCATTGACAGGACCCCCAAACAGTTCAGCTCCATTCAACTCCTACAAGAAAAAGGCATTATTACCAGCAGCAGAATGAATGAGATGAGGGCCAAGCCATAAGTTGTCAAATTTCCCATGCTTGCCCTTGTCTTCTCTCCTTGAGTCCCACTTTAAAACTTTGTCCCCAATATTGAAAATGATGGCCTTTTTTCTTCTGTCAAAAATCTTTTTGATGTTGTCTTGCTTTTGTAATGCTTTTTTATAAACCTCCTCTCTGGTTTGTTGAAGATGAATTGTTTGATTAATCCTTCTGATCATGTCATTATCTTCAGACTGAAACTCTTGAATCAACTTCATAACTAGTACACCAAGGCTGGTAGGAAAAATTGCATCTGTACCATACACAAGCTGGAAGGGTGACATTCCAATAGATTTCTTTAATGTCAATCTGTCAGCCCATAGTGCATGCACAAGATTTGTGTGCCAAGACTTCTTGTTGTCCTCTAACAGTTTCTTGATTATGTTCACCAAACTCTTGTTTGAGGATTCTGCAAGTCCATTACCTTGAGGGTAATAGGTTGTGGAATGACCCAAGGTTATCTGATATTTGTGACAGAATTCAACCATCTTCTTTGATCCAAATGTTGTTGCATTAGCAATGATTATCTTTCTAGGACAACCAAATCTAGAGAGGATATTAGTCTCCATGAATTTTATGATAATGGAATAATTGGCTTGCCTAGAAGGGATGGCTTCTATCCATTTGGTGAAGTAGTCTGTGGCAGTGAGAATCCATCTATGTTGGGAAGAAGATGGTGGATGGATTTCTCCTATGAAGTCAAGTCCCCACTGTTGAAAAGGAGCTTCAACAGTGATTGGATGCAGAGGTAAGGGTAGTAGCTTTCTTTTGCCTTCAAAAAGTTGGCATTTATGATAGGAAATGATCATCTTGTGTACATCAAGAAAGAGAGTGGGCCAATAGTAACCATCCCTTAGGATTTTGTTGGCTTTTGTCTTCAGGTAAAAGTGGCCTCCACATTCTCCTTCATGTAACTCGTGCTTAACCTTCTCTACATCATACTCATGCAAACATTTAAGAAATATCCCACTTGCATTTTTCCAATAAAGACATTTATCAATAATGTAGTAGTTTACAGCTTTTAACTTTAAAAACCTTGCCTTTGATTTTGATAAACCAGGAGGTGTGTTCAAATTAAGAAAAACATAAAGAATATCAGCATACCAAGAGGAATTCATAAAACGATCTTCAACAATGGGAGTTGAGATTTCATTTTGATCATCCAAAGAATTTATCATATTAATATCAAGAACTTCAAAGTTTGATTCAGCCATTAATCTAGCTAGACCTTGGCCTTTGATGAGTTTAGTGGGATTTATCTCTAAATCATATTCAAGTATAACTGCAATCCACTTACCTCTCTTACCATCTCGGTCCTGTGTTAGAATTTCTTTCACAACTGAATTTGGGACAAAGGCAATGATGTGTGAGTGCAAGATGTATACTCTGAAGTCTTTTAAAGCTTTGATCAAAGCAAAAGCTTGCTTTTCCATAATTTTTTACTTCAGAGGGGCATCCCTCAAAGCCTTGCTAAAGAATGAAATAGGCTGATCTTGTATTTGTGGATTTTTCTGTAAAAGGACAACAACTATTGTATGTTCTGATGCGAATGAAAAAATATAAAAATATTTTGAAAAATCAGGACTGATTAGGACTAGTGTTTTGGTTAACGCTTGTTTCACCAACTCAAAGGACTTCTTTGCTTCCAAGGTCCATTTTACCCCTTGCTCCTTTTTCAGCATGTTTGTGATGTTTCTAAGAAGCTCAACCAAGTTGGGTATGAACCTTCTCAAGAAATTAATATTTTCAATGAAATATTGTAATTCCTTGATGTTTCAAGGATGAGAGATTTGCAATATGGCCTCAATCCTCTTAGGATATATCTTGATACCCTCTTCTGAAATAATGTGCCCAAGAATTTTACCTTCTTGGAGACTGAATAGTGTTTTCTTGGGGTTTAACGATATCCCAAACTTTCTGCATCTCTCGAAAACTGTTCTCAAATGTGCTAAGTGCTCTTCATCTGTCTTTGAAAAAATAGTCACATCATCAGGGTAGATAATGATGAAGTAGCCCAATTCTTCTGAGAATGCTATGCCCATGGCTCTTTGGAACGTTGCACCAGCGTTCACTAGACCGAAGGGCATTTTCACATACATGAAAGTGCCCCAAGGTGTAGTAAATGATATCTTTAATTGATCATCGGGATGAACTAAAATCTGATTGTATCCTGAATAGCCATCAAGCAAATAAATTCTTTTTGAATCAACTACCCTTTGTAAAATATGGTCCATCTTGGGTAAAGGGTAGTTTTCCTTGAGTGAAGCTTTTTTAAGTCTCTGAAGTCTATACAAAGCCTAATCTCTCCTATTTTCTTCCTAACTGACACCATATTAGACACCCACTCAGAATATTTAATAGGGACAATAATACCAGCTTCACACATTTTCTTGATCTCCTTCTCAACCAAAGGTAAGTGAACAGGGTTTA
This sequence comes from Pinus albicaulis, assembly GCA_034641835.2. Lineage (NCBI taxonomy): Eukaryota > Viridiplantae > Streptophyta > Pinopsida > Pinales > Pinaceae > Pinus > Pinus albicaulis. The sequence continues at coordinate 16,334 of JAXQQM020064994.1, read as the reverse complement.
TTCTGTGCAATTTGTGTTTGAATGGCTTTTGGTTTTCCTTGAGAGGGATTTTGTGTTGAATTATTTCAGTGTCATAGGATTTCATATCTTCGTAACTCCATGCAAAAACATCATAAAATTATTTAAACAGCTCTATGTATTTCAGTTTAATGTGAGCTGGTAAAGTTTTAGACAGTTTGATCATCATTGGTTTATGTTCACTACCTCTATTGCACTCCTCAACTTCAGTCTCTACAGGTTCCGATTTTGGCTTCTTGGCCACATCGTTAAAATCAAACAACTCTTCTAAAGGGGCCAGACCCTTTGGAAAACTCTGATATTTAGAGTGAAGGGTTTCTAAATCTTCTGTTTCTAACTCTGCACTCATCTCTGTTTTTTTTTTAAGTTTTCTAGACAGTAGATTTATATTGGCAACCTCAGGAGACTGTTCTTCTTCACCAAGAAAATTTTATTCACTATTGCAGTCTGTTTCATAATTTGAATCCGAACTGTGTAGTTCAAATTCATTTATGAATTGCATGAAGTCTTCTATTTTTTTATCTCCATTAAACACTTGCCAATATTTTTTTTTATCAGGAACGGCTGGTCTAAATTTAATCTGGGTTGTGCATTCTTTGGTTTCGTATGGCGTTAATCATGTTCTAGCAGCAAAAGCTAAGCTGTGGGCCATGTTATTCTTTCTTCTTGGGACAAAAATCAATTGGGACTCATAGAAAGTTTTTAATAGATCCACGACATCGTTTCGATAGGCTCTAAGTCTAGGGTGATTAACATTGTATTCCTCGTTGACCTGCCTAATGATTAATTCTAAATAACCATGCACTTTAATTCTTTTGGCTCCTAACTTTTTCAACAGATGTAAGCCTAAAAGCAGGGATTCATATTCCGCTATGTTATTCGAACACTGGAAGTTTAATCTACAGGAAATGCTCTCTGTGTGGTTGTTCTCAGTGTTACGTATCCAGACACCTGCACCAACTTTGCTTCTAGTGTAGGACCCATCAAAGTTCATACTCCACAGAGGATTAGTTTCGGGTTAATCTTGGTTGCTGTCCTCTTCAACTAATGTGCTTTCTGATCGTTGTGGAATATCAGCACTCTGTCGAATTTGTTTTGATTCCTCATGATTTTCATTAAGTTGAGGAATTATTTCTTGACTATCAAGGTTCAAAAGCAAAGAAATAATGGCTTGTAGCTCAAGACCTGTATTTGGTTTGCTAAAGTTTTTAAATGTAGCAAACTGTTTTGACACTTCTGTGGTGTTTACCTCTTCCTCTCTATTGGCCATTAATTCAGTTAAAGTGACTTGTTCACTGAATGATTCATCGTTAAACAGGATAAAATAATCGAGGCCTGTATTTACATAATACAGAGGAGAGTTTTGTGATCTATCTTGGCTAGTAACCATGTACTGCATATGTGACTCCCTGTAAAGTCTTCTTGTCTTATTGAAAACAGGGATGGTCGCGTAGGTCATGTCCATCTACATAGTCCCTTGTAACTTAGCTCCCCAAGACCTAGATAATAGCATACCATACTTTGGGGGGACATCAGCCACAACAATATCCATGACTAAACATTTGGCTGGAATATGTGCTAAGTTAACACAAAGGTATTTAATTAATCCTAAACATTTTACTCTGCTTGAGTCAAAGGAGTAAAGGTCTTTATAAGGTCTAGTGATTTCTAGACGCAGGCTCTCCATTACAGCTTTGGGCATTAAATTGTGAGAGGCCCCGGAATCATGCATAGCGTTATGCAAAATCTTGTCATGAATGTTTAAACTTAAATAAAAAGGAGGAACATGTCCCTCTTGATATATACCTTCAATCTTAGGACCAAAAATGAGCTCTGGTTGGTCATCGTTAAGATTGACAGTGTCATTATTTTCTTCTATATTAAAAGCCTTCAAAATTTGAGATCTATATACATTCTGGGCAGCTAACTCAGTAAGAGGAACAAAGATTTTAATTCTTGAAATTTCCTGCTCCAGGCTAAAAGGAATCTGACTCTTTGAAGTACTTGTTTCAGCCTTATTAACTGCCACTCTGCCGGCAAAATTCGTTTGTTGATTTGCTCTATTTACATTTGACAAAATTGTTTTCACAGGAGTACCAACTGAGGTATTAGTAATACTAAGATCTGCACTCTGTTTTGCATTGTTTTGAGTTCCTTTCTCTTTACCTTTATCAAAATTTCTAGCCACTGTTTTGTCCTTCTGTTTGACAACTTTAGGCATGTTTACAGTGTTGTTTTGTGAAGATTTATTAAAGGTTTTGGTTTTGGGAGTTTCTTGATTGGTTTTACTTCGAAGGTCATACTCTTTTTGTGACTCTATGATGACATTCTCCATGTCTTGATAATAGCTTTCATCCTCATCTATTTTTTCATCATAAGGTGTGTATAAACCTTGTTTTCTATCATAATGAACCTCAAATTCATCATTATCTACTCCCAGCATGTTGATATCATCTTCCTCTATTGGTTCATCTGTTTCTTCAACCTTGCTTACATAGTTTTGATGGAAGGGAGGAGTGATATGTTGATCATCTTCCCTAGGTCTGTTTGGAGGTTGGTTTCTTCTGAAATTCTAATTCTGTTTTTTATTTCTATTTTGAGGAGCAGTTTGGTTTTGACTTGCTTGTGCTCTCTCAAGGATGCTCATTTTCTTCATCATATCCTCCATCATTCTTTCCATCTTTGATCTGGAAGTAGAAGGTGTGGATTCCTCTCTTAAGGACACTCTCTTCTCATTCTTCATTCTTGCTCTCTTCTCCATTAAGTTAACTTCCACAGCAAGAGCTCTTTTTTTCATATCTTCAAGGGTTAAAGGATCTCTCTCTCACAGCTGATAGGCCATTTCAGGGTCAAACCCTTCAGGAAACTTGTTTAACGCTGAGCCTTGTGGAGGTTTTAGATCTGGGGGAAGTGCATTATACACATTATTAAATCTAGTGCAGCAAGCTTGTACACTTTCCCTAGTGTTTCTGTGGAGATTTTTGTAATCAGAAAGTATTTGGAGAGGATTCTTCTTCACTTCCCATTTGTTTAATAATTGTTGATGGAAGGCTTGGAGATCATTTATACTATGAGGGGTTAAGCCTTTGAACCATTTTCTTAATTCTCCCCCCAAACTCTGAGAAAATAGTCTAACTTTGACAGATTCATCATCAATTTCATTCCTGTCAAATTAGTCATTCATATTATCCACATGTTGTGATGAAGTTGATTCATTACTAGCATCATACAATGGTATTTTGGACTGATAGTCCTGTGGAAGATTGACTAAGGGCAAAGGAAGGACTAAGGGAGCATACCATGCTGCCATGATAGGAGGTCGAGGTGGATTAACAAGAGGAAAAGTGGGCTGAAGTGGAGTGGTTTGGATAGTGGATGTAGGATGAGCAGATGTGGATGGACCAGGAATAGATTGCTAAGCTGATCTTGGATGAGAGACACCTAAATTGTGAAGGAAATGTAAATAAGGTGGTGTTGTTTATCTACTACCAGGATGTTCACTTGTTTCAGGAGATGAAAGTGAAGACTCTGAATATATCTTATCTAAATCATCAAACGACCTAGTTCTAAATGGATTTCTTAAGTTAACTTGTGATTGTTGTAGAGCTGCAAGATTTTCAAGAACTGAATTAGCTCTCAAGGTGATCTGAAAATAGTTGAAGATTTAATCTTAAGAGACTTCCTAAGGATAATTTCAGGGTTATCAACTATCTCAGGTGGATTAGGGTCAGGGTGGGCTCTAGTATGGATCTTTCTAGGAGCCACTATGCTGTATTTTTCGGACCCAACTAAACAAGAGAAGTTCAACCAAATATGACAGTCTTTAAGAGGTTAACTGATCTGTTTTTCACAAATTTTAATCCTACAGTCCTCTAACTAAGTTTAAATGATGTTATAATGATAATGGTTCTTCCCAATGGAGTCTTAAGGTCTGTTTAGGATTGTGGAGTCGCCAAGTGGAAGTTTTTAGCTCTTTTGGAGGTAGAAGGTTTTATGGTCCACCACCATGTTTATTGAATACCAATCTGAAATATTTTTGGTTTTTCTGAGTTATTTTTTAGTCCTATTGGTTCTAAGAGTGTCCTAAATATGTTTCAAAACTTAGCTACGGTTATGAGACAAAGACAGTCTGCTCTTATGGCTAAGTTAGTTGATCCTTCAAGGTTAGATAATCTCTTATGAGAATCCTAGGGTTTGCCTAGTTTGTCACTGATTCAAACAATTTTTATCATGATTAATAATTGCTTAGTAGTGCTTGAAGAGGGCGGCTTGTACTCAAGGGGTTTTTGGGATGAATATTTACTCAGTTCCCCAGCGGAGTCGCCAGAAATGTTAGCTCCCTGTAATTTGCAATATTGGAAAACTCAAACTGCAAAGAGAACACTATTTAAACCACTTTGGGATTCTAGGATCTAGCCCTCCTGAATCCGGAGAGGGATCTCTCCAATAAGTGCAAAGATGGATTTATCTTTAAAGCTTTTGGGTAATGATATTAGGCTAGTTATGAAGTTTGAGGGTTTTTGTTTGTTTTGGATGGTTGAGCATGATTATTATTTGAGTGGAAAGTTCTAAATGGAAAAAGTTTCAAAGATGTAAAGTTGCAAGTAATCGGAACAAGATTTGGCTAAAAATATAGATATAACGCTGGTTTTTAGTCCGTTGGGCTATGGAGTCATAAAAGGGCTTTAATTGTGAAACAATTCAAGAGTGATCTAAGGGGAAAGTCATCTATATCACAAGATATTTGAGATTAAATGATGGAATAGGAACAATAAAAGTGTTGGAGGGGTGGAAATAGATAATGATTTCAACTAGGATTCATAGTCTGTCCAAACAAGAAAATCCTTTTAAGAAACTGTTTAAAATCAACCAAAGGGCAGGGCTCACCATAAACCTCTTTGGACAAGCTCGTATTAAAGATAACTCAAGAGACAAACAATCCAGTAATCCGCATAATTACCTTCAGAAAGGATGAAAAACACATAAGAGAAACAAAATGCAACTTAAGATCAGATAAGGTACTTTTAAACCTAGTCTTCTTTCAGCAAACACTTAGGGAAACTTTCAGAATCTACCTTTGGAGAAAGAAGCTAGAAAACAGGGCACACCATCACTTTTCTAGTCTAACTTTAATAAGCAAATGATGAAAATAACATTCAAGAACAATGTTTAAAGAAAACAGTAGGACGAGGGAACGCCAGCATTCCTAAATGCTTAAACTATATTGAATCATTCTTAAATAAACAAACTAGAGGAAAACATTGAGATAAAGCTTATCAGTCAGAGAAGGGTACTGTAAATAGTAAATCCTAACTCTATGCTTGTTTTTATTTATCAGGGAATAAACAGACAATATGGCATGCACAAAAGGAAAACAATTACATAGAAAGGATTACTTCACCAGTGATATAGACCAGGATCCCAAGAAACAGCTTGTTATTGATGTCAAATGAGTTACAGTCTTCAGGTCCAATGTTTTAGTTCAACAATCATCTTCACTCATCAGCCTAACTATTCGATCACAAACAGAGCTTCAAGAGCCTTTGAACACTATTTACAAGTAGAAGTTTCGAGCACAAGTATATTTCAAAGTTCTGCAGCCAACATTGTTTCATATTGTACAGGAGTATTTATAGAAGAAATGAGGAGGTGGGATGGGATAAAATATCTTCAAGGTTCAATTAATACAGATAAATGCTTCTCAGCCTTTGAGAGGCTCAATGGAGAAGTTTAAAGATATTTTCTCTGTATTAATTGTTTTACTTTAAGATTTAAGCTCGGTGGGATGTTTTTGTTGACTTTAAGGCTCTGTGTCATCTTGTAATAACTCTGCTGATATTTTTACAATAAATCCTTTGGCCGAATTAACTATTGGACTGCATTGAGGCAAATATCTAATGTTCTGATAATAACTCGGCCCCTTTTGAATGCTTTGAGGCTACAGGTGGCAATCTGGTAGTTGAGAGGAATCAATTAGCCTCTTATGTGGTAGTGGAGGCATCCTCTGTCTGATAAACATTTATGATTTGTCTTTGATTGTGTTTAATTTAGTGGATTAGGCTTTTGATAGTCGATCTTAGCCGTAATCCATTAAACCGTGGATTTAATCTTTAATCTTCAATTCTGTTGTGGTTAGGTCTTCAACACTGATTCTCTTTGATTTGTTTTAATTCTTTGTGTCTTGTTGATGTGTAGGTGCTACAAGGGCTCATATGGCATCAATGCTCATGATGCATTGACGAAACGTGATGTTAAACCCTGTGGAATGATTTTCCCTTTATGCATAAAGGCGTGGGGGATTGTCATCCCTGGCCTTTGGTTTTCCTTTAATAAAATGGAAAAACCATTTAAAACCTGCAAAATACATAAAAACGTTATAAAATCCTGCGTATTTGGTAAAACTTCTTTGGAAGTTTCAGGTTTGGAGCATGGCTGTTGGATGACAGCATCCAACGGCGGAGATTGCGTACGATGATTAAAAGGGGAGGGGTGGGAGCAAAGGTGGAGATTTTTAAGTCGGGGCCATTGATCTTACAGAGATCAAAGGTCAGGAGAAAATGCCATAATATAATGCGACAGAGTCACATTCCGTGGAAATATAAGAAAAACAAAGGAAATGGGGTTAACATCCTTTGGAGGAAGAAATATGCATAGGAAAGAAAATTGGGGTTTTAGGATGATCGTGGGCCGTCAGATGAGATCAGCCTACGAGATCAACGGGCAGGATTGATCTGTGAAGGTCCTTTGGAAAAGGAAGAGGGCGATAGTTGTAACGAGATATTAGATGTAATCCGTTGATCTACAAAGATCAACGGCAGAGGTTTCACGCGATGTAATGTAATAGAAATGGGGAAACGGTTTTGGGAGGAGAAACTAGCGGTATCACGTGGGAGAAGGGGAGGAAGGTGGTTTCACCTTTTTGAATGCGATATGTGTTAGAAGGTGACACGTGGCGTTTCAATACCGCCCATTTTCTGTGATTTTGGAAAATTAACGCTCGTGCTTAAAGTTACGCAATATGGAACGTCAGCCGTTAGATCTGGGGCCTCAGATCGAATAGTGGGGAGTGAGCGCGATATTGATAAGATGCACGGGCAGAACGAGGTGGGGGCAGAGAAAAATGGTTTTAATCTGAGCCGTTAGATCTAAGATTGGACGACTGAGATCAAATCTGAAGGGAGGCAGGACCCATAGGGGTCGGGCCTATCGGAGTTAATATGGACCGTTGGATGTGCAGGATCAATGGCGGAGATTGTATCTGGGGATAAATGGAAAAAATAAATGAGGCAGAGAAAGGGTGAATAAGGGCTGTTGATCTGCAGAGATCAATGGCCGAGAATTGGCCAAAAACATTATGAAGCGGGGCACATGAATTTAACCAAAGTCGAGAGGAAATATCTGGACCATCGGATGTTGACATGTGGACGGCCCAGATGCAATCGGGGCTTTGTGATCGGCGGGGGAACAAAACTGAATGGTGCCGATGCGATTGGCTTTGGGCCGTCAATCTGCAGATCAAATTGACGGTGGAGGATGAATCGGAGGGGGAGCAATAAAATATTACAATGCACCAATGGAAACCTCCGATGCGATACAGCCTTGGCCGTTGATTGGTCCAGTGATCAATGGCGGAGAAGGGCTCGGACCAATGAATGGGCAGGACCCTTCAGAACACATGAAAATAAAAAATTAACGAAATACAAAGGTTTTATGGTGTCGGGGCGGGTTATATATATATGAGGTTAAGTGCCCATCTGTGGGGCCTATGGATATGTGGAAAATGCAAAGGGACTAGGGCTTTATATATATAAGGGACAATTGGCATCAGAAGCATGGTGTTGGTCTTTTAATCTACCCATTTTGTAAATCTCCGATGCGAGATTCTATTTACCGTTGATCGGTTCATAAGATCAACGATTCTTCTCATATAATAACATGAACCGGCGGGTTTAGACAAAAACTTAGGATAATGGGTTTTTATGAATTAACAAAGGGAAAAATTGATCAAGAATGGTTTATATGAAGTGCTAAGCACCCGATTGCGGGCCTTTGGTTTGTGAATAAAACAAAGGAATGGGGCTCATATGTAAAGGAGTTGATCGCATCGAAGGTTCTATAAAAGCCAAAGACTTGCGCGCTCCGATTTGTTCCGATGCGATAAATTCTCGGGACCATTAGCACTCGGTTCTAGCGTTAGGGCATATGTGGGGAAGTGGTTTAGGACTTAGCCCAAAGGGGCTTAAGCCTATAGTTACAAAACTTATTTTTCATGATTTTTTCAAGGTTTTCTGATGGATTTGGGGGTTTCGGCAAGGTTCAAAAATGATTTTTAAACCTTGTAGAGGGGATTTTATGAAGGTGTTGAAGCCTAGAAAATCTCTGCTTCAAACATTGGGGAAAACCACCCGGTCGGGACCTTAGGACAGCTCCTTTTCTGTTTGGTATGGTGGCTCCGACTGGATTTAAAGGACTATTTTCCTTATAACTAAATGGGTTGGTGATAGGTTGATTTGGATGAGTGGAAGTGGGACTAAATTGACTGAAAATAAAACTATCTAATTAAACTAAATGTTGATAAAGAATTCCTAAAACTAACCCGGACAATCATATGTGAATACAACTTAGAATTATTCCAATTTGACAATAACCATAAAAATGTATTAAAGTTTAATTGAAATTGTGCAGTAACAAATAAAGATAACTCTGTTTAAGAAATTAAACAGAGTTGTATTAGCATATTGTATTCATCATTGTATACCATCTATATATGCTTATGAAAGATAACATTTCAATTATACTCAGAAATGATATATAAAAAGAAACGTTATGAAAAACAAATATATATAAATGATAGCAAATTTTAAAGCGAATATCATATGACAAAGGAAATTAATAGTGAACAGATAAAAATACCTTGTCCATCTTGAAAGCTTTCAAATGAAATATGATACTCTAATCCAGTAATTCTGATGTAAAATCAAATCCAAAGGTACAGAAATGCAACACTTCAAAGATAATTTCCGCACAAAATCACCAGATGTGATCCTTTATAAAATATAAGAGGCAATGGAGTACAGAAATGTAATCTCCAAGTCAAAAATATTATAACTCCGGATCCCTTCTCTAAATGCATGAGAGGGATTTAAATAAGAAATTACATAAAAAATAGAATCCTACTACTACTGCTACAATCTATCAAATTAAAAACAGAAATACTATCTTAAAATGAAACTAATTCATTGCTTTTCTTTCTCGCTTGATGTAGCCAAGTTGCAAATTTTCAACATATCTTGGAGCCTCGGTGGATGACTCATCTCGGAATGTAACTGTCCAGTGTATGTGGCATCGGAAAATTCTGGAATTAAACAATCAACAGCATTTGAAAGGAATTTAATAGCCATTTGTTGATTGTATGGCTTAATTAAATAAGTCCACATATTGTCCCAAGATATTGCTTGAAGTTTGTTGATCTGTTGACTTTTATTCATCATTTCTTCTTTCCATCTGCAATCAATTTCTTTAACTTTAGGCAAACTTCCAGGAACACAATCTGAAATGAGATTAATTGAATACAAGCTGTCATTGATAAATTGCGTTATATTACTCATCATGCTCCTAGCTCTTGATATTTCTCTCTCGGCTTTCATTAACTGATGTTCCCATTCTGTAAACAAGATTTCTTTATGTCTTTCTTCTATCCTAGGAAGATTAGCTTCTCTTCCTTTTTTTGTATCTTGCCAAGTAAGAAATTCAGAAATATTTTCATCAGCATCATCAATTTCTTGTCTGAGAGTAATAATGTTCTGGATCAAGGATGATGTGATATCACAAAATGGTTCTGCTTGTGATAATTTTGCACAAAATTCATTTAATTGCTGAGACAACAGTTTATTAATTTCAAGAGCTTCCGATTTGAATTCACTTAATTTAGGGAAATCTTTGAACTTATCTAAAGCTGCTTGAAATTCTTTTTCTTGTACGATCTTTGTATTCTTCTCATTTTGCAACAAATCTTGTAACTTGGAAATTTCCTGATTCAATTGTTGTTGTTTGCCTAAAACTTGCTCATCAACTTTCTTCTTTTCTGTGGCAAGCTGTTCTTCTAACTCTTTAGACCTGAGCTCTTGATCTTGTAATTGTTGTTCCAATTGAGCAATCTTTTGCTGATTTTCATTAGCTTGTTCTTCAAGTAAAGCTATATGGAGATCTTTTTGTGTCATCAACTGAGAAACTTCCGCAGCTTTATCTATTGTTGCAGCACTATATGCTCCTGCATATTGGGACAACTTAGTGAGATCCTCAGATGGATTCACTTCAGTATTCTTATAGACAATATTCATGAACTCCTCCTGTGGAGTTGAAAACATGTCTTGATCCATCTTCCTTCTTTTTCTCTGTTTTCTAACAACAGCCTTATGTGTAGGGCTATAAAATACATCCAAAGGAGGGATCTCCTCAATCTTCAATACAATCTTCCCTGTAGGATGTTCAGGAATGATTTCAACATCTTGATCTTCTTTCTCTTTATCTTTAGAATTATCCTGCAGTCCTAATTGCTGAGCGAATTCATCATACTGTTTCAACAATTGAGAGGAAACATTAAGATCAGCAGAGTCTATAATTTTCTCAGTAGTTTCTTTTCCTTCCAATTGTGTATCTGTTTTCTCTATATTTGTTCCCTGCTTAATGGTTTTTCTATCTGATCCTCCTTTTTGATTATGCACATTAGTATCAGTACTTGTGCATTTTTATTTTGTTTGATCTTTGGACTGCTGATCAGTGTTTACATCGGATTTGCCATCAGTATTCCCTTTCTGAACATCAGGTTTTCCATCAGTGCTCACCTTTTCAGTATGTACAGTAGGCTGGTTAATAGCCGATTGTGTAGTGACTTTATCGGCAGATGTTTCTCCTGGTGTTTTTCCAGATGTACCCTCTGTTTCTGACCCTTGTATAGGAATTCTTAGTTGGTCTAGAGGAACTTTCAACAATCTTTGACTTCTAAATAACATAAATTTATTCATTTCTTCCTTCTGGAATTTGGACTTGGCCAAATCATAAACTTGAGGAAATTCATTCAATGAAACAAACAAATCATCAAACTCATCTGGTTCATGCTCAAATCGAGCAATCAAAACTGAAGCAGTAACATTAAAAGCTATCTGTCGTGGATCATACTGTCTCCCCGGAATGGTGGCAAATTTAAAACCCTTTATTTTGGCGACTTCCTTTTCTGCATGTTTTAAGTCATTCAAAGTAAAATGACCACAATTGAATGGGAATGGATGCCACATTCTTTTCTTACTATTGTTTAGAGCTCTGGATATTCCTTCAACTGTTAATTGATAGGAGATTTCCTGGGCGAGAAGTTTGTCTGGAACAAAAAGAGGGAGAACATGGGGTTCCACAATACTCCCAAAAATCCTAATGTATGTGAATTTTTCTTCTCCAAACCAATCTCCTATTGAGGATAAGTCAGCTTTAGCTTTGTCGGAGAATCTAGGAGGGAAGTGATTGAAAATGGTTTGAAAGACAGGGATAAGGAAACCATGACATATTCTATACACATGATCTCCGAAATGAACTTTCCAAAGAATTTTATGATATATATGAATCGGGGTGGGATCTTTGGGAGTCCATTTCCATCCTAACAAGGGAAACTCAGAATTAAAACAAAGAGCATCTAGAATATAAGCACAAAAGAAAAAAGGAGTGGAATTTCCAGCGGTTTTATCTTGTCTGTACTCGAGTATTCTATTAGCCATTCTATCAGAGAGAATAACAGGCCAGTCCATAATGTCGGAATTGACAACAGCTAAGATTAATGGGACCATTTGTATAGAAAACCTAGCAGAATTGTCATTACCAAATAATCTACACATCATGGTAGCGGCATAGCAATACGGGGGTAAGAGGGAATCTACTGAATACATACCGGATGATTCATTTATGTTCTTCTCAGGATTTTTCCTCCAATATTTGATAGGATCAGATTGAACCTTATTATTATCAGCAAAATCTTTGATAAATTCTTTGTTAGAAACCTTCTGCGGATCAGGAAGATGATACATTGCCTTAATGTCTTCTGCTTTAAACGACCCAAAAGACACTCCAGAAGCTGAAACAAACATTCTGTCCTTTATTTTCACACTATCGATGACCCATCAAATCACATCATAATAAGGCATGATGCTTGCTCTGGCTGCAATTCGATGTAGAAATGAATTTGCAAGTGATTTTTCAGTAATCTCAGAGTCGGAATATGAGCTATCTTCATCTGGAACTGATGCCTTTTCTACTGTGACTTTAGGGTTTTCTTTCTCCAATAGATTATAAACTCCTTCCCACGTCATTCTTCCGAGCCCTTGGCTGATGTATCTGTAACTAGTCTCAGTTTTGCTGGCTTTTCTTTTGAGACTGTAGGAGTCTCAACAAACTTAACGGGAACAGCAGTCTTGGTTCTCCTCGCTCTCTTTGACATTTTTGTGTTTGATATTACTTCCCTTTGTCTGTGAATGAAAGGGTTTGGTGTTCCTTGATTCTGCAAGACAATAAACTTTCAGTCGTGATAAACAAGCAACTTGAAAGGAACGATTATGAACTCATGATTCATTATTCATTGGTCTCGTATAACACGTAAATGTTCTCTTTGGGTCACACTCATGTATTTAAAACCGAATCATAAACCAATATTCATTTGATTTTCTATTGAATACCAACGTACAATTGGAGATTTGACGCTTGTGAAATATTATAATATTTACCTATCTTGAATTCTTCGAATGTAATAAATGTCATGTATCAATCGCATCGAAAGTTTTCAAATGGTACATAAATATCATAATACAGATTTCTCCGATTGCCGATTGCAATTGCAAACTTTTCCGATTTCCGATTAGATGGTTTTAGATCGCAATCGGGGAGTTTCAATCAAAAAGAATTGTTAATGGCTTTCTCCGATTTCCGATGGTGGGGTCTACCATATAAAGGTTTTTCTCATTTAAACGAACGAATGTTTGTTTTCCTTTTGAAAAGTGTTTTTTTATAATAACGCGCGTCGCATCGGAGAATTTTAAATTGACCGCAAAGAATTCATTGAAAAGTGTTCCGATCATGCGATTGCGATTAGGCGCATCGCATCGGAGGTATGTAAATGAATAACTTAAACCCTTTGCGATTGAAGTTTTTCGATTGAACTAATCGCATCGGAGAATTTGAGTTTCTATGTTAAATTTTCCTCTAAGGATTTCTCCGATCTCCGATTGCGATTATTATTCATGAGACTTTTTACAATTGACTTGTTTTTATATGATAAGGTCTTTTATATTTGATTGGGTCGAAAGTTTTGAATGTTGTATTTTGTTTGTAAACAAACAAAGATGAGCTTTTTCAAAATAATGAATCTTTATTTCTAATTCTTTTATTTCTATAAAAAGAAAAAGGGACCCTATTTCTAAATGAATTTTATTCTAAAATTAAGAAAAAGGGAGGGTTGTTGTATAGTACAACAATTGGCGATTCACTGAAAGAACCAGTTATCTCTGAAAAAATAAAATGAATACTATATTTTTATTAAGTAAATATTTTTAAAGATAATGAAAATTATCCTAGGATAATCAAAAATAAAATCTAACTTATGAAAAAGAATAAAAATTATTTACAATTTCTTTCTAATTTCTTGAGAATAAAAACATTTTTGGGTTATCTTAAGCTTTGATTGGTGTTAATAGTAAAGTAAATGGATTTCTCCAAGTTTGGTTTTATAATATACTCTATTTTCATAGGTATTGCCTCTGCTGCCCGCAAACGTTCATAGTTTCGACAGGGTTACCTTTTAACCATTAACTATTCATTGTCCCATCCAACTAAGATTATGACTTTTTAAAAGATAAATTCATAAGACATATTATCTCATGTTTTTTGTCTTTTATTTATTTTTATTTTTAAGAGCCATTGTTCTGGTTTGGTAGCCAGTTAATAACAATGCCATTCACTAGTTGTAATTAAACTGAACAAGCTAGCTCGTGATGAGACCCCTTGTCTTATATTTATAAGCCATTACCCTGTTTTGATATGCAGTATTGGTAATGTCAGTTTCATTACTTCTTATGAATATGGTAAGTCGGCTCATGATGAGACCTCTTATCTCTTAAAAATTTTACATAATTTCTTAGAATTACATTCTAAAAATTCACAACCTAAATGGATGGGGTGAAATAGTTTTATCCTTAAGAATCAATGGATGACAATTTTCAGAGTTTTTTGAGTACCAAGACTTGAATAATCTTTACTTTTATAGATAACCTTTCTCTGCTTAATAAACTTATAATGATTTACATTTTCCTCAAGTTTTCAAAAGATCATGCAAATAATTGGAATAATCTTTCAAAGTTTAACATCTTATTTAAAACTATCAAAAGACTATGATCATTTCTTTAAAAATTCTTATTTACATAAAATAAATATTTATAATATTCTTCCTAAGAATTTTTCTAACAAGTAAACAGTCAATTAGAGACTCATTAACAACCCTTATTTGCAAAAACAATTAAAAACTTTGCAGAAAGGAATATGTACAGTTTAAGAAGGGGTTACCTCCTTATGAAAAAAATTTCTTCAAGATAAGCTCATTTACAGGAAGAGATTCTCTCTTACCTGTTAGATCTTGGAGTATGAATGTATTTGAGCCTATCTTTTCAACGATCTGAAATGGTCCAAGCCACATTTTCTGAAACTTGGTATGCTTACCTTTTTCTTCATGTGCTTTATCCCATTTCAAAACAAGATCACCAATTGACAAAATTTTTGAGCCAGCGGAACTTGCATCAAAAGAAGATTTTACAAGCTGTTGATGTTTTTCATGAATAATTTTATCTTTATCTCTATCTTCTTCTAGTTTAAGGATTTGATCATATCTCAATTGAATGGATGAAGAAGGATTTTCTTCAATAAATTGCACTAGGGCTAATGATGGAAGAGTTAAATTTGATGGTATCACAGCTTCTTTTCCATAAACTAAAATGAAAGGTGAAGTTCCTATTGAAGCTTTTTCAGTGATACGATCACTTTGACAGAACAATGATGAAGACTAAATAATTCTTTGATTTGATCAATAGTCCTTTAATGATTTTAATATTTTTATATGACTTGGCCAAATCATTATTTTTTAGACATTGTAATTTGCCGAATATTTCTTGTTTCAACCTTTGACTGCAAATTCTATTAAACTATTTCCAGAGAAGTAAGATGCATTATCAAAGACTAGAGCATTAGGTACACCAAACCTGGTTATGATGAATTGATCTATGAAATCAATAATTGCATCAAAATTGGCTACCTTAAACGGGATTGCCTCTACCCATTTTGTAAAGTAATAATTTTCCATAAGGATGTACTTGTGTTGTTTGGAAGAATGAGGTACTATCTCACCAATAATGTCAAGCCCCCATTGTTCGAATGGTTGCTCAATAGTCACTCGTTGCAAAGGAAAAGTTGGTTTTCTTTGTCTTCCACTTGCGCTATTAAAATTCTCGTACCTCCTAAATTGGTAAAGTGCATTCTTTAAAAGGTTGGTTGTAAGAATAATCAAATATCTAATTTCTTAGAGTCATGGTATCACCTCCAAAATGACCTCCTGCTGGTCCATCATGTGCACTCCCGCAAAACCTTTTTCTATTCGGTGTTTTTCAAGACATTTTTAATAAGATTGAATCACAAAGTACTTTTTTCGAATAACATTAATAGTCACGATTCATATTTAATAGCCTTTAACCTTAGCACGTTTTTCTTATAGCCGAGATTAGAAGGGAGTATACCCATTTTTCAAGTAATAGATGAGGACGAACACACCGAGATTCCATCCGTAATACTTATTCGACTTACTTGAATATCTTGATTTGAATCGATTTTCCTGCATGTTATGAGCTCCGCTAACAGTCCGCAAAACCTCGTCTTCCAACAATCTTAGTCGTGTTTATCAACATCAATTTTCAAACATATACCCGCTAATTTTCTTCTTTGCTACTTTCCTCAATTAATAATTGCCTCATCGCAGAATGGACAAATGATTTTAAAGTGAGTTTTCAAGATAGTGCTGGTCTGAAATGCTCGATTGATTTAAACACAGCAAAGGCTTGTTTTTCAACATCGGAATAATTCAGTTCAGCTCCTTGCAGATTTGAGCTAAAGAAAGAAATTGGTGCTTCAATTTTCTGATCATTGAGCTGTGTTAAAACAGCTGCATAGGATGTCTCTGTGGCTAACGTATACAAAATAAAATCTTTAGAAAAATCCGGGGTACTCAATGCTGGTGCATT